>LR749745.1:1824038-1865432 GCA_902729485.2 Mus minutoides
TTTTTTTTTTTTTTGAAAACACACAGAATTATATGCCCCTTCCAGATGGAGTGGACAGGAGGGAGTTTCCTTCTGATTATTCATTATAGCTAACTAATGACATTTGTTTATTTGCCACTATGGAAAAATTTTTTTTTTTTTTTTTGCCACGTGTGGATTGTCCTTGTGATTATACACTTACTCAGGTGACTCTGAACATTCAGTACATTGGCTGTTGATCTGAATAAAGCTGGCTATTGCATGAGACTCTCGTCTGCCTCATTTTAGGCTCCCTTCTCCTAGGTTGTATCACTTCAACTAGCATGGACACAGGCTCCTACGTTACTCCATAACTTGAACTGCCCATCATGAGCTGGATGTTTTCTGACCACCAAGTCATAAAGCAAGACATGCATTGCAGCAAACCATTATCAAAAGGAAATAGTATATACATGATTGAACCCATGAAGGTCCTGAAGGCACTGAAAGTTATATAAAGAAATTGCCCAAATGCCTATGGTTTCTACTCCATTGACAATGCTGACTACTGCCAACCATAGCATCATGATGTGTACTCAGTGATCCATTGACTGTGGCAGGGAGTATTAGGGACTGTTTTACTGGTGGTTCTGCATGTTATACGTACACCAGCCAGCCGTGGACAGGTTCTCTTAGGGAGAACCCTGAAGATAGAAGCAGAGGGAAATCTTGATGGTGGGCAAAATTTCAGGCAGTGTACATAGTCATACATGTTTTGGAGGAGAAATGACCAGAGGTGTAATTGCTCCCTGATTCAATAGATTTTCAGGGTCTTGCAAAGAGCATGATTGGAAATTTGGTGAGAAAGACATCTGGTGAAGAAGTATGAGGAGAAATCTCTCCAGATGGGAGAAGGATGTGAAGATACTTATGCCCCACGTAAATGCTCATCCAACATGACTTTAGCCGAGGAAGAGTTCAATAATTAAGTAGATAGAATGACCCATTCTGGAGACAGTCAGCCTCGTTCTCCAGCCATCTCTATCATTGCCACTTGACCAATAAACACGTTGGTCATATGTGACAGGGATGGGGGTTATGCATGGTCTTGACAAGATGGGCTACTACTCAGCAAGGCTGACCAGGCTCCTTCTGCAGCTGAGTGTCAGATGTGCCAGCAGCAGAACCCAACACTTCACACTACACAGGATGCGCCAGTCAGCACTCTGGAGGCAGCTGACTGGTGGTGTGAAGAGTGGCTTTTGTTATCATCTGTTAGATTTCTTCACAATTCTAGGTACAGAAAGAAGCCTGTGCTGCAGATAGTTCCTCTCATCCTGGGTGACCCCTCAGTCTCATGGTGCTGGGACTTGACTTCATGTATGTAAGTCAAGCCAGTGGTCCACCACTGAGCCAACTCTCCAGCCCTCTTGTTCCTTCTCCTTTAACGTTTACTTTTTGTGATTCTGTGTGGTCGTGAGTGTGTGCATCCATGTGCACATCCATATGGAGATTTAAGTTCATTCCCAGCCACCTTGGTTTTTGGAGTGGGATCTCTTTATAGGACTTGAAGACACTAATTGGCTAGCGTGGCTGGCCTGTGGGTCCCAGGTTCCCACCTATTTCCGCCTCCCCAGAGTACAGATCAGAAGTTTATGTTACCACACTTTTGTGCTTCTGTTTCAGGGAATAAAACTAAGGTCCCCTCATGCATGAGGGTCCAGCACTTTACCCACCCAGCCAAGTCCTCACCCCGATTCTCTTGATTGTGTCTTTCAATGCACAGAGCTTGACTAGCCTCTGTCCCAAAGCAGAGGAGCCAGCAGACGCTGAACTGAAGTCTCTGAAACTGTGATTCACCCAAATGTTTGCATCTCTCAGTGGGTTGTCTAGAAAGCACAGATCAGGCAGTTCATAGTGGCTGCCCTTTGGGGACCCATACGTTTGTGTTTAATTACCCTTAGATACTTTGCCCTAGCCTTATTTTGGAGCACAGTATCTGAGAATACTTCTGTACTGCAAAGTGTAGGCTGGGCCTGAAGGGTCTGCTGTGTGCAGCCTAGTACATTCTGCTTGGAAAGTTCCAACTTGCATAACTTCCTGGGGGTGACAATTATTCCCTGAGAGTGGATGTTCTAGTATTTTGGAAGAGCATGGTCACAATGGAGGACCTGTTGAACAAAAACTGGATAGCAGCATTCTCTGTAGGGCAGTCAGTCTTGATTTTGGTGGCAGCTACTTTAGTGCCCTTCTGGGCTGTGCCCACCACACACAACCAGGAGGGACAAAGGTTCTTCATATGCTTGAATTCTGGTGAGGTTTCTCATGTGCCTGAAGAGGTGTTAGGAAGGGTGTGGGTGGAAGAGGAAACAAGACACCTGACAGTTATTATATTTATTGTCCCCACCATTACTTTCTATCCCATAATGCTCCATCATATGCTACATCCACTCCAGTGAAGTCTGCTTGACAGGCCTAAAAGCCTGGAAGCAGTCACGAGGCAAAGAGTTTCATGGAAACTTGGCCTCTTGGAACCTTGGCATTCCCATAGCATGTACACTCAAAACCTGTCCCTGTGTTAGTCTGGTGTATGGATCTGTGTGCTCTCTTTCAGTATTGTTTTATTGTAAGTGCCTTTAAGGATTGATTTTGACATATAGCTAGCCTCCACCAGTGTTCCAATGTCCTAGAAAGTCCTTGAAGCTGACCCTGAGCTTGGAATTCAGTAAGAATGTTACCTATTCAGTAACATTCAAATTTACTTCTAGTAGAGTCAGTAAAATGAGTTAGGCACTACAATTTACTTGAAAAGAGCTAGATAAGCTCAGGGATAGTCTACATAGTAATTACTTAGAACAACAGCAGAGTCACACCCATACACAGGAATACACAATGGCCTAGGAAATAGGTGAGTTGTAGAATTATTCATGAAAGGGTTAGTAGAACAGAATTCTCCTGGTACAGATTTTTCACTAGGCCCAGAGGAATAGCATAATCAGGTATTTACTAAAAGACCCCTGGTGGTGGGTTTAACAATAGACTAGCATTACATCAGAGCATTCACCTGGCTCCTGTGTTTAGCTGATCTTAATTAAGGGTTGTTCCTATTCTCAGTTGTAAACATGGCCTGGCTCCTGCCATCTTTTTTATGCATGCATTTTCTTTGTTTTGTGTTAAGAACCAGTGTACCTTGATGGATGTATTTGCCTAGCTTTCTTGTTTTTCTTCTGTATTATAAGACTGGTGCTTGCTTTGAGAAAATACATTCAGATACACACTCCCTTGTGTCCATGTCTGTTTGTCACTCTTTTCATCGCCAACTCCATGTCCACTTGATCGGAACCCTAATTTTCCATGGATTTACAGAGGTTGACTGGGGCTAGTCGGTGGCAATCATAGGTATTCTCTGGTGTGTAGACATGAGAACTTGGGAATTACCTCCATCAGTTCATTTGGGTAAAATCACAAAATGACTGTGTGTCACACTGTTATTTGAACTGGCGGGCCATGTGGCAGAAGCAAGGAACAAAGGACAAGATGCATGGATTTTTTTTTTTTTTTTGAGACTGCCATCCCACCCTCCCAACAGCCATTTGCCAATGTTAAAGTAGTATCAAAAGGGGGCTGGTGAGATGGCTCAGCCGGTAAGAGCACCCGACTGCTCTTCCAAAGGTGATAAGTTCAAATCCCAGCAACCACATGGTGGCTCACAGCCATCCTTAATGAGGTCTGGCGCCCTCTTCTGGAATGCCTGAGGACAGCTACAGTGTACTTACATATAATAAATAAAATAAATCTTAAAAAAAAAAGTAGTATCAAATGGATATTGTCAGCATCTGGAAACCACTGAACCATGCAAGAAGTTCTCAGTGAAATGCAATTGTTTTTGGCACATATCCTCCCCCACCACAGACTGTTACCTTGATTGTACATTGGGTCTCTCCATTTAGAGGGTTCATCAACAAGGCAATAATTGATGGACAAGAGGGGAGAAACCCTCAATGCCCAAGGAACGAGGAGAAGTAAACCCTGACATATAGGTCCTAGACTGCAAAAGAGATGGACTCAGATTTGGCCACAAGTTCCAGAACCAGCTCACCAAATGAAGATCCACTTAGCACCAGGCTCCTTAGATACCTAGGCTGCATCCAGGAAGGATGGAGGGATACATCTGGGGCTTGTCAGCACACATGTAGTGCATGTGGTGTCCCAGTCTCAGGGTGATGCCTAACAGACACATTGGGAAGACTGTAGGGACATTTGATTGTTTTCAATAGATGAATCCTCTTCTCTCATCTCATGGCCATCAGAGAAGCATACCCAATTGCTCACTGGGGTGGGGTGGGTTCTGAGTGTGGCTCCAATTCTCTGATGACCTCATATCCACTGCTCAATGAGTGTTCTCAGGAGCCTTAAGGCTCAAGCAAGTCTTAATCTGAATGTATAGCTGTCCTTGTCCATGTACACCACTGGCTGTGTTTCCAGGCTCAGAGGATTCTCCATGAACAGCTAGTACCCCAATCCAAATGCACCTTGACCTCCTCTCCTCCTCCATGGAGATAGCAAGCCAGCTCATCCCTTGAGCTGAATCATCCACTCTCTTCTCCAGTTGAACCTGATGTTCCCAGAGACTGCCCTCAATGGCAACCTTCACCTCTCACAACTCAGTTCTCTAGAGAAATTGTAACCTCATAGAGTACCTTTCCCAATGAGAAACTTTGTCTAACCCCTCCATCAGTACCCATGGCTCTGATTATCCCAGAATCCTCAAGGAGCCAGTTTCTTTGTCACTCCGAGGCCACTCCTACCTATTCTGCTCCACCATCAATCCACTCCATTGTCCCAGAAATTCACCTCCTCTCAGATCCTCAGAAATGGCTCTATTGTTCTTTGCCCTGCCCAAAATATTCTCTCTGGTTATCTGAGCACCTTCTCATCCCCCTCGCATCCATCTCAGCAGAGATGTCACCTGATCCACGGACCATTTGGTTCTTCTCTGGGAAGTATCAGAGCCCTATTTCATCATCTACCTGGCAACCATAGTAATGCCTCATGAGCATAGTCACAACTTGGGGGAGGCTGACATCAGGACACTTGGAAGAGCATCCCACCAGCCATGGTGTCTACCTGTGTGGTCATGGGGAGATAACTAAGTTTCCCTGTGCCTCAGTTTCCTCTTCCTTAGAAAGGACAGTTAATAGTCAGAGTGACAATCTCTAGTACTATGTTGTCCCTAGAGGCAACCGCTTCCAACAGGAGCTGAGAGAACACTGCCTGGGCACTTTCTGTGCAGGTTTATGTTTATTGATCCTTTGCTCCTGCCTCCTATTTTGGTTGGTGGTGTTCATCTTTTGTGTGAGGTTCATCAGCTGGGATCTTAGAGAGAGGCTGAGTAGGAGTGCCAAGGGGAGAGGAGATGGTCTGACTCCCAGCCCCATGGAGCTGTAGTAGTTTGGGCTTCAACTGTATCAGATGTAGGCAGGGTCAGGGGACCCTGCAAGGGGCACTGAGTGGCAAATCCTGCAAAGGAAAAGCATGGCCTAAGAGCATGGCACCAGGCCTTCTCAGATGCTGGAATGACATTCAGGGCAGCAGGTTCCCCTCTCAGTCCTGGGCCTGATTCTCATTGGTTGGCCCAGAGGCCAGCATGGTCCCATCAAGACTGCAAGCTGAGAGCAGATGTGCTCAGAGCCTGTACTGGAACTGTGTATTTGCCAATGACTAGGTTTGGGATACAGATATATAAAGAGGAGTCACCAGGGAAGAAGAATAAAGACAGATTCCAGGTTCAGAAACATGCACAGATGCTCCCAAGTGGCCCAAGGGCCTGGCACTGACAGTAAAAAGGCTCCTGAGCATGTGGGAGCCACAGAGATAGTCAATGTCTCTGTCTAAGCCATCTTCGCAGAAGCCAATCAGAGCATGATTGCCAGAATGTATACAGAGATCCACTTACAGACTCCATCCCAGGGTCCTGAGCAGAATATTCAGAACTTGGGGAGTTTTAGGTTCACTTGGGGTTAATGACTTTGGCCATAAAGAGGGTAGTCTGAACATCTGTGTGAGAGATAACCATCAGGAATGGCCTGTTGAACCACACAGTTATAGCTTGTAATCTTCTAGAACGAAAGCCAAAACGAAACCCTGTGGCAGCAGCAGCTTCTGTGCCTGTCTCAGACACATCCAGCACAGCCTTGTGGACCACCTGTGGGGAAAGAAACACATCACTCAGTGGAGACCAGGGAGGGAAGAAAAGAGGTCTGGAGCAGGCAGTAAGTGCTGGCCTCATCTGCTGGGGAATTTCCTTGTTCCTTCCCTGGGCTCTAACCCTGCATTTCCAAGTCTCAGCTCAGGGTGTTAGATGAGGCAGGCCCTGGTCTGCTCAGTGTCTGAATCTGTGCTGTCCTCCAATCACTACCACAGGAGGACAGGAGCAGACAATGGCAGGAGGTTCCTCACAGGCAGCCTTTCAATTTTGTCAGAGGGAAGAGCCAGGGTGCTGGCAGCCAGTGCAGGATTCATCATCACTCCTGCTCCAGCATCCTTGGGATATGCAACAGCAATGTGCAACCCATGGCTTCACATTCCCAGAATGCCATGTCCTGCTGGGACAGATCTGAACCCAGAGCTCTGAGTGGGCACTGGAGAGGACATTGGGCAGGGACAGGGACAGGCTGTGCACCTAGGAATGTAGTATGGGGCTCTAAGGCATCTTCTTTTTTATTCTTAGGGTTTTCCTCAGAACTGCCATAGATTCTTTGTTTTTACTTTTACTGTTAATATTCTGTGTGCTGGTCAAGAAGTACTGTCTCTGGGCTGCAGTGAAGAAGCTCAAAGTAGAAGTGATTTGGCCTGTAATGTACTGTGGGTATCCCTACAGTGTATTGTGGGTATCCCTGCAGTATATTGTGGGTGCCCATGTAGTGTACTGTGTGTGGCCCTGCAGTGCAGCACATGTTGTTATTCATGTTTCTATGAAGCAACTCTAGGCTCTCCCCACTATGCGCTCCTAGGTGAGGTTATGTACAAGGGTAGAGGATGGACATTTGTTAAGGAACCTCAGAAATGTAGGAGTTCTCACACATGTACCATCTCCACAGCCCACATGCCCTTCACCATCCACATTCAGGACCCAAGGCAAAGCACCCTGTGCTTCTTGTCTTACCTGAGACACTATCAGGTCCTTAGCTCCTGTGATCCCAGATAGGTCAGCTTGTTCGGAGAAGAGTTCCTTAATGCCCAGCTCTGGAAGGACGTCCTCCAGCCTGTAGTCAGTAGAGATGGAGAACTTGGGCAGGTAGAGCTCACTTATTTTCCTGAGAATAAAAAGCAGCAAGGTAAGAGTCCCTAGAGTCTGTGACCCCCTCAGTTGACCATGTCGCTGTGTCTCCTCTTCACAGAGAGCCCTCTCAGTGGAGAGAAGTCCTCTTCCCACCCATGCCTAAACGACTTGACTTTGCTCTTCCTAATGCATTAATTATCCATCAGTGCCTGAGAGTGTTTACAGTGGTCAGGCCACCTGACTTGGTCCTAGCTATTCTTTGATTTTGAATGCTTTCCTCCTAGATCTACAAATGCAATCCTCCCCTGGCACGGCAACCCTAAAACATCTTCTAAGGAGCCTTCTATATAAAATTGCACACTGCATCAGACTCCAGCTTTCCTAATCCTTGGATACTCACCTTCTTAACTTCACCCTTTCTCACATTTTAACCTACTAAATGATGGCTAATTTAACTTTCATTCCTATACTGTATCTTCCTCGACTCTAAGAGGAGCCCAAAGGGTACATTTGTGCTTCAGTCTCTGAGATAATTTCATAGTCTCCATCAGATGGAACATAGTAGGACTTCAAGTCTTATTCAGTGTATTGTGTAGGATGACTATCGAGGTATGAATTGGCTCCACAGGCAGAGCTGATTCTCAGAGCTCATCTCCTGTCAATCACAATTCCCTCTGCCTTCCAACTCATTCTAGATTCCATGTAACTTACAGCCTGTTAGAGGGAGGAAACCACAGCTCCTTGTTCTAGCTGATTCCATCTTGTGAACAACAAAATGGACAGCAACTCGGGGCCCAAAGTACGTAATCAACAGAAAGAAATTCAACTACACACTATCTGTCCCCTGGGGATTGCCCACCATTATAAAGGATACTAGTGATACTAGTACAAGGACACTGGCCACTAGGTAACAGCAGGACAGGTGTCCCAGCCAGTTTTGGGTCCTGTGGACCTGCACCTGGGTATCAAAGTTTTCCTCCATTTCTTCAGGGTCTCTGGTTGTAAGCTGGCTTCCACCTGCTCCATTCTGCCCTGGTCAGGTAGGATGAACAGGGCACTGGCATTTCCTGTGTACTTCAGCTCTATCACAGAGCAGTTCAGCTCCTCATCCCTGAAATAGGGTATTCTTATGTTCTTCATTTTCATCATGGGCACCTTCACAGACCTCTTCTCATCCAAGTGGAACTCAGACTCAAATGTGTTCTGAGGGTCAAAGGATATCTTCCATTTGCCTAAAGATGAGGCAAATAATCATGTTTTAAACACAAGACAAACACTTCACCTCCTCCCCATTTATGCTCAGCTTTTGAGTTATGACAGCAATCCATCATCTTCAGTCACTCAGAGCGTCCCTTCATGTAGCATATGATGAATTTGATAAAGCTTCGTAGTTGATCATGCTGCTAGCTGTGGACATTGTCTCCAGGCTTGGTTTAGAAAGGGAACTTCAAAACCAGTCTGGCTACTTGAGCTCCTGACACACTCAGTGATCTGGGGTGGAGTGTGTAAGAGAGAGAAGCGTGAAAGTGAGGAGATAGGAGACAGGGGAGAGTTGAGGCTCTCTTCTTCCTCAGGAGAACCAATGTCTTGTGGGACAGGTTTAAGGGGAAACAAGAGCACAGACTGAGTTCTCCAACACCATGAGCAGCCCATAATCCATAAATTGTGGGCTAACACATGGGTAATGTGTCCTCATCTCACACATGGGCCATGACAATCTCCACAAATCACAAATACCAGCTCAGGCTTATCACAGAATTCTAGTTTCTGTCCCCACTACCAATGTACACTATGGGACTTGATGGTGAAACAATTCCTTCTCTTGGCATCTTGCAGCCTAGACATACATCCACCTCACAGCACCAGCACTTGAGCTTGGGTCTGGGGAGAGTTGACAGAACCCTGTCCTGCAGTCTAACCCTTCAGGCTGTCACTCTGTTGCCTCTACCATCCCCTGCCCACAGCAGTTGTGGGTCCTTCCTGTCTTCTGTCCTCTGTCCTCCTCTACTCTGACATCCTGTCCTATTTTTTTCTCCATTGTCATCTTTATTTTCTGCCTAGAGGCAGGAGCTGCCCTCCCTATACCCTGGATTAACTTTAATTAGCTCCAAATCCACCCCAGTTCTGGTTACATCATGACTTCTGTCAGCATCAATTTCAGGGCTGTCACCTTGCTCCTTGTCTCTATCAGGGAGGACGTGGTGGGTGTGGGATCTCTGGATTTCCCCCCAGTACCGTTACCAATTACATCTCTAGCTGAGTCTCCAACTATCTTGCACCCAAGTCTCATCAGACTCTTTGAACCAGGAATGTGTCTTGGCTAAATGGCTAGTTATTTTACAAAAGCAAATTTCCACAAAGCAGTCAGACTCTAAACACAGAACTTTGCCTGGCTGACACTTCCCCATCTCTAATGGCTCTTACCCAGTCCCTGCCTCTTCATGCCCAGGACCAGTTCATTAGAGAAAAAGCTCAGAGGAGAAGTACTGCACCATAACTTTCCAGAGGGCTCTTCACTAGGTGTGGTTATGCTCCCTTCCATGTCCCAATTACTGTCTCTGAGCTCCTTATGATCAAGAAGTCCCCAGCCCACCTGGACCCTCCTAGAGACAGAGGCTCTCCAGCCTGTATGGACATTTGCTATAGGAACATATTAGAGATGCCTGCAGTGGCAATCCTGAGGGAATCAGTCTCTGCAGTGAGTAGCCACAGCTTCTGACCAGCAGGTATGACTGGACATGTNTCCCAATTACTGTCTCTGAGCTCCTTATGATCAAGAAGTCCCCAGCCCACCTGGACCCTCCTAGAGACAGAGGCTCTCCAGCCTGTATGGACATTTGCTATAGGAACATATTAGAGATGCCTGCAGTGGCAATCCTGAGGGAATCAGTCTCTGCAGTGAGTAGCCACAGCTTCTGACCAGCAGGTATGACTGGACATGTGAAGTACAACATTCTGTTTTTAAGTGAGGTTAAGTCATAGCCAATAAGCAGCCCTTGTAGACTGAGAGCTCAGGACTTCTCTTGAGCATGTACCAGGAAACACAACCATTGCCCAGAAACAGTTCAGAAGAGGAGACTGGCGAGTAACAAGAAGCTAGGCACCCACAAGCCAAGGCTTTGGGCATCTCCTTTATAGTGGACATCTTATAACACAGGTACCCAGCCCAGGTCCTCTCCCTCCACTCCTGAGCAGTGACCTCTCTCACCTTTAAAGTAGATGTAATTCACCAGCACCATTAGTGTCCTCTCATCCAGGTCTGAGATCAGTTCCTTGATCATCCCCTGGGTCTGATTCTTCACATAGTCATTGATGAGTTTTTTGGCCTCATGAGGATGCTGGAAGTCGGCTTTGAAGGCCTCAGCCTGGTATAGAGCCCTTGTCTTCTCCTGGAATTCTGCCAGGATCTGCAGGTGCTTCTCAATAAACATGGCATTGCCTATGCTGATCTGTTCCTGCTCCTCTGGCTGGCTGAGCCTCTGTAGGAGGTGCCCAAAGCCCTGGTGGATGTCTGCTTCAGAGATCTCTGTGAGATTGAACTTGAGACCTTCTAGAATCTCTTCCAGGCTTTTGCCTTTTGCTCCCAGGGACACGAGGGCCAAGGCAGCTGAGATGCTAAGTGGGGAGAAGAAAATATTTTTATCTGGATTCTTCCAAGCCAGCTTCCTGTAAAGGCTGAAGGTAAAATCAGTGTTCATGGAGGCCAATGTGAGACTGTCATCTGGTGTCCCATTATCTTGGTCTTCATGTAATAGAATGTTTATTCCCCATGTGTCATCTGAGAAGCAGAGGACAGTAGGACAGATCCCAGCCATTAAGATCCCTAGAGCTGCAATGAAGGCCATCTTCTGTGCAGTCTGGAAGGAAAACATCCTTTGAGTCTGGGAGGACCACCTGGTGCTCTGAGCATCTCCTAGTTTTCCCACCTGTCTGGCATTGTGCCCTGTTCTGCTGCCCTTTCTGCCTCTTTGACTATCCACAGGAGGTGATCTGGCCTCTCAGATTCAGTACTCTGTCATGAGCCCCCTATTACCATAGAGGAAGTGCTGTTGTAGAAGCCAATTTTCATAGTAGAGAACCAAGATCCAGAGATTTGTAGGGTCATGTTAGGGTTATAAGAAAAATCAGAATAGGAGTGGGGGATGGGTGTGAGCCTTGTGTGCACTTTGCACTTGTGCCACCTCCAGCTGCCCCCTCCTTAGGCTGAACTCTGGAACCTCGGACAGTTTTTATAACAGGTCCCATCTTAGCCCTTTGATGACAAGTCTGTGAAGTCTAAGTTCATTTGGTGCATGAAGCTAGGTGTTGGGTTAGTCTCATGCAGTGCAGAAATCCTGGACCCATGGGAACCAGCAGTGGAAGGACACACAGTTCTCTCAGCCCTTCCAGGGAACAGCATGGTGCTTTGTACCTCAGGCTTGGAAGGCCTCTTGGTGCAAAGAAGAAAGAGCTGTATCAGTCTCTGATCGCTGGACCAGATTTCTTGTTGGCTGTGTGGGAGCAAGCAAATGTGTGGACTTCTCTGTACAGATTGGTGAGGGGTCTAAGTTTCATTATTGGTAAGTGGCTGGCTTATTGTGGCCATTGGAAATGTTTTCTGGTATGTCTAGGGGTCCATATCCTCTATATATACCTAGTTAGGGGGGCACAGGCATCATAATGGACTATAGTTGAAAGCTTGCAATCATGGCTATCTACCTTTAGGCTCTGATCATTTGTTCAGGTGTAAAGTTGAAGGTGGATGGTAAAGGAATGGGAGACAGGAAGGAGTGGAGAGAGGAGAGAAGGAAAAGGAGAGAGGAGAGATGAGAGTGGAGGGAGGGAATAGGAGAGGGGAGGAAGGGTAGAGGAGAAAGGAAGGAGGAGTGAGGAGAGAGAAGAGAGGAGAGAAGAGGGGGGAGGGAAGAAGGAGGAGATAGGAGGGGAAGAAAGGAGAACTGGGAGAGTAGAAGTATGGAGAAAGGAAGGAGAGAAATGGGAAAAAGAGGGGCAAGGAAATAGGAAGAGGGAGGGGTAGGAGAATAGGAGGAGGGAGAGGGAGAGAAAGCAGGAGGAAAAGAAAGGAAGAAGGCTGGGAAAGAACTAGAGGAGCACACAGGTAGTCAGAGAAAGCATTAAACAATATATTGTGCCAGAATTATTTAGAGAGAAAAGAGGTTACTTAATTCGTACAGCAAGAGATATGGCTCAGCGACTGCGCCTTCTTTGCTTCCCTAGTTGTGGCTTAAACCCCTCTGCTTGGCCAGAGGATCTGGGATCTAAGAAGGAAGTGGGGTCCCAATCCTCTTCCCCAGGCATCTTTTTTTGTGAAGTGAGCAAGACAGAACTGTCGCCTTATCCAGAATGACTGTGCAACAGTCTTGTCTCACCCTAACTATGACAGCAGCACACTATGCAAGTCCTCAAAACTTCATTCCTGTAGAGTCAGAGGAGCAGCCTCTATTTACTGTCCATGAGCAGAAACCACAGTATCTGCATCTTCCATTGGCATGAGAAACAGACCACAGAGAAGATTTTGTGAACCCAGAAATACTCCCTGATTGTAAGGCAGTATCTCAGTCAAAGCTCTTGCCCCAGCTCCACAAACATATATTGTAGGCCATAGCTAGTACCACACAGTCTTGGGACAGTGCCTTTTCTATCCATGGAGTCAAGGAATCCCGAGCATTACCTGCAGATGATACCAGCCAGCTAACAGCCTCTGTGATAGCTGACTCCTGATGTTCAAGGTTGTGGCTTGCCTGGCATCGCCCCCGTGAAAAGTGATGCCTATTTATTCCCCCAAGGGCTCCTCCCTCCTCTTAGGAAATGCTGGCATGGACAAGCTGTGCTCTGTGTTTGGTTTACAGTTCATTAGACAGGAAGATTTCTGGTAACATGGATTTGTAGTCTCTATCATAACTGCCTCCTGATGGGACAATTCCCAACTCTTCTCTACACAAGCCCATTGGGTCTCCTGGGTATGTCTTCTGTTTATCAAATGCTTCAAAGTCAATGTGGAAAGGGGAAAAAGTCAGAAGTAAAACCAGAGTGCATGACCTCTACCCTACTTTTTGCCAGGGAGGGCTGCAGCTTGATAATCTAAGTCATTTAAAAATTAACACTGAATACTAACTAACTAAGTAACTAAGTAACTAATTAACTAACTAAAAAAAAATCAGTAGTTCTCCTTTATACAAATATTAAATGGGTTAAGAAAGAACTTAGAGAAACAACCTTCCCAACAGCCACAAATAATATGAAATATCTTGGTTTAATTCTAACCAAGCAAGGAAATATCCTGCAGGAAAAGAATTTTAACTCTCTGAGGAAAGAAATTGAGGAAGATATCAGAATATGGCAAGATCTACCATGCTCATGGATTAGTAGGATTAACCTAGGGAAAATGGACATTTTAACAAAGCAGTCTACTAATTCAATGAAATTCCCATCAACATTCCAACACAATTCTTTACAGGCCTTGAAAGAGCAATTCTCAACTTCATATGGAAAAAACAAAAGACCCAGGATAGGTATAAAAAACTTATACAATAAAAGAACTTCTAGAGGTACCACCATCCCTGATGTCAAGCTGTACTACAGAGCAATAGTAATAAACCCCCATGGTATTGGCATGAAGACAGGCATGTTGATCAATGGAATAGAACTGAGTGATCTAGGAGAACCCACTGAGCAAAGCAAAGGGTTGATTGACTCACAGTTTCAAAGTCTACAGTTCAGGGTCTGCTGGCTCCAGTTCTGTCCTAGGTCTATTTCCAATATTTGTGACTACTGAGTGCCCAGTTCTTGCCTAACTCTTTTTCTCCTACAGGCCCAAGGCTCTGCCACCTACTGCCCTTTTCTGGATCTGCTTCCATCTGATACAGTGTTGGAGCCCAAATGTCTGCAGCTACATGGAGCCTGTTGGTCAGAGCAGCTCCTCTCCCTCTAGTACTCCTACTCAGGGCAATGTCATAACCTTTCTCTCCATTACCAGCTGACCAACCTTACAGGACAGATGGACACCACCACCTTCATCACACAAAATGAAAGGAGCAAATGATCAATTTGTGTATACCTGCGTAGAAAGTGTCCAGGCAGTGTTCACTCAGCTCCAGTTGGCAGGAATTGCTTCCAGTGACAACAGGGACATAGAGATTGTCACTCACACCCTGTGACTCCTGTGATGGCCCTCTGACTGCTGTTATCAGCCCCTTTCATGGAAAAGAAAACAGAGACACAGGGAAGCTTAATTATTTCCCCATGACCTCACAGCTAGACATTATGGTGTGTGGGATGCTCCTCCAAGTGTCTTGGTCAGCCTTAGTCAATAGCAGTCCTTGTTTTCAAGCCCCTAGGTAACCTTGATCATTGTCACCATGACCACCCTTTTTCATTGTCCTATTGGCAATGAAAGAGATGGCTGGGGAAAGAGGGTAACTGTTTCTATAATGGTTCAGTCTATCTACTTCATAATTGAACTCCTCCTCAGCTGGAGTCACATTGGATGATCATTTACATGGGACACAAATATCCTCCTTCTCCCATCTGGAGATATCTCTCCTCATAATTCTTTTTCAGATGCCTTTTCAACCAATTTTCCAAGTATGTTCTTTGCAAGTCCTTGTAATCTATTGGAAATATCCATGAATTAGTGACAAATTGGACATCTGGCCATGTGTCCTTTCAAGCAAAATGCATGGCTATGAGTGCTGCCCGAATTTCTACCAACCAAGAAGATGGCCCTTTGCTGCTGTCTTCAGGGTTGTCCCTGAAAGGGTTGCAATGCCCCATCTGTTTGTGGCTCACTGTTGCCTACATAACTTGCAGAACCATAAGTAAAACATGCCCTAATATTCTCTGCCTAATGGATCATAGAGAAGACATCATGAGGCTCTAGGTACATGGTTGTCAGCAGACAGCACTGTCAATAAAGTGGAAACTACCGACATTTGGGAAAATTTTTCATGTAACTTTGTAGTGCTTTCGGGATCTGCTTGTGTCAGATTATGTAAATGTAATTTACTTTTAATAGTGACTTGCTATTGTGCCTGTCCTAATTTATAACTTGGTGGGTCAAACATCAGCTAGCTCATGATGGGAAGCTCAGTTCATATGGTAATACAGCAGCCTGTCACCACTCTAGTTGGTGGTGCAACCAGGGATAAGGGTGCCTAAAAATGAGGCAGAATAAAGTCTCATGCAATGGCTAACTTTATTCAGAATATCAGACAATTTATACCCAGATGGTTAAGTAGAGTCACCTCTGTAAGTGTACAATCACAAGGACAAGCCACAAGTGGTCTAAACAAAATAAAAAACAAACAAACAACCCCCCCGTGTTTTTTCATATAAACAATGTCAATAGTCAGCTGTAATGAACAATCAGAAGGAAACTCCCTCCTGTCCACTCCATCTGGGAGGAGCAAGCAAATGTAATCCAAGAACAATTTTCTGTGTTTGGACAAACCTTAGGTTTCAAGACTCCTGCCTTTTCTTTCTTCTTCTTCTTTTTTTTTTTTTTTTTTTTTTTTTTTTTTTTTAGATTTTTCTGATGAACACTCAGAATTCCCCTAATATGACTCCATTTAGAAACAGTTTTGCCAGCAGCCAGGATCTGTTGCAGAGCCTTCTACTGTCACAGCCCTATAGAAAACTATCATCTCTCCAATCCACTTGGTAAATGGGCAGAGTAGCCCATTCAAGTGAGGAATGTGCTGTCTCTAGAGGCCAAGTAGGTCCACTAACACTAAGCCCGGGATACTGCATTTAATTCACTATATTTAATTCATTATTATCCCTGCCAGAGCAAATCTAAAGGCTTTACTTAGCCTTTCTAATCCAGACTAAGGCTGAACTTCTATAATAACAACACAACAGAAAGCCCAACATACTCACGGAACTCTACTCAATAATAACTCAGTCAAGGAAGAAAAAGGAAAGAAACTAAAGACTTTCTAAAATTCAATGAAAATGAAGGCACAGCGTACCCAAACTTAGGAGACACAATGAAAGCAGTGTTAAGAGGAAAATTCATAACACTAAGTGCCTTCATAAAGATATTGGAGAGAGTCTGAGCAGGTCAGCTCACGGACTGCAAACAGTGACTGAGAAGGCCTCAGAAGCAACACAGCTTCTGGGATAGGCCAAGTTTCTGGCACTAGATATCTGGGCACCTTCATGGCCTGAGGAGAGGTGTCTGTCCAGGAGGGCTTTGCCTGCTGGTGCTCGTGAGGGTGCCAACTTGGATCCTGGATCCCTCAGAGATCAGTCTGTGTAGGTGACTGTGTAGACCGCAGAGCCAACACATCTTCTAGGAAGGCCATATATAGGGCCTTCAACGTTACTCAAGAGGCAGGTCTGAACACCAAGCCTTCGTGCACCTTCCCTGCAAGAGGAGAGCTTACTTGCAGAGACTACTCCAACCACTGAGACTCAAGAGAGAGCTGGACTCCCAGGACTGCTGACAGAGGCCAACAGAATTACAGGAGGAACAAGCTCCAACCAGAGACAACTATAACAACCAACTCCAGAGATTACCAGATGGTGAAAGGCAAATGTAAGAATCTTAATAACAGAAACCAAGACCACTCACCTTCATCAGAACACAGCACTCCCACCTCATCCAGTCCTAGATACTCCAACACACCTGAAAAGCAAGACTCAGATTTAAAATTATATCTCATGGTGCTGGTAGAGGACATTAAGAAGGACATTAATAATTCACTTAAAGCAATACAGGAGAACACTGCTAAAAAGGTAAAAGTCCTGAAAGAGGAAATACAAAAATCCCCTAAAGAACTACAGGAAAATACAACCAAACAGGCAATAGAATTGAAAAAAGCCACCCAGGACCTAAAAAGGAAAATAGAAAGAATAAAGAACACCCAAAATGAGACAACTTTGGAGATAGAAACACTAGGAAAGAAATCAGGAACCATAGATGTGATCATCAGCAACAGAATACAAGAAATGGAAGAGAGAATCTCAGGTGCAGAAGATTCCATAGAGAACATGAGCACAACAATCAAAGAAAATGCAAAATACAAAAAGATCCTAAGTAAAAACATCCAGGAAATCCAGGACACAATGAGAAGACCAAACCTATGGATAATAGGGGTAGATGAGAATGAAGATTTTCAACTTAAAGGGCCAGTAAATATCTTCAACAAAATAATAGAAGACAACTTCCCAAACCTAAAGAAAGAGATGCCCATGGACATACAAGAAGCCTACAGAACTCCAAATAGACTGGACCAGAAAAGAAATTCCTCCCGACACATAATAGTCAGAACAATAAATGCACTAAATCAAGACAGAATATTAAAAGCAATAAGGGAAAAAGGTCAAGTAACATATAAAGGCAGGCCTATTAGAATTATACCAGACTTCTCACCAGAGACTATGAAAGCCAGAAGATGCTGGACAGATGTTATACAGACCCTAAGAGAACACAAATGTCAACCCAGGTTACTATATCCAGCAAAACTCTCAATTACCATAGATGGAGAAATCAAAGTATTCCATGACAAAACCAAATTCACACAATATATTTTCACGAATCCAGCCCTTCAAAGGATAATAAAGGGAAACCACTAACACAAGGACGGAAACTACACCCTAGAAAAAACTAACTAGTAATCATTCAACAATCCTAAAAGAAGACAGCCCCAAGAACAGAATCCCAATTTTAACAGTAAAAATGACTGGAAGCAACAGTTACTTTTCTTTAATTTGTCTTAACATCAATGGATTCAATTCCCCAATAAAAAGACCTAGACTAATAGACTGGCTACACAAACAGGACCCAACATTTTGCTGCTTAAAGGAAACCCACCTCAGGGAAAAAGACAGACACTACCTAAGGGTGAAAGGCTGGAAAACAATTTTCCAAGCAAATGGTCCAAAGAAAAGAGCTGAAGTAGCCATTCTAATATCGGATAAAATTGACTTTCAACCCAAAGTTATAAAAAAAGACAAGGAGGGGCACTTCATACTCATCAAAGGTAAAATCAACCAAGATGTACTCTCAATTCTGAATATCTATGCTACGAATACAAAGGCAGCCACATTCATTAAAGAAACTGTAATAAAGCTCAAAGCACACAGTGCTCCTCACACAATAATAGTGGGAGACCTCAACACCCCACTCTTACCAATGGACAGATCTTGGAAACAGAAACTAAACAGAGACACATGGAGACTAACAGAAGTCATGAAGCAAATGGATTTAATAGATATCTACAGAACATTTTATCCTAAAACAAAAGGATATACCTTCTTCTTAGCACCACATGTTATCTTCCAAAATTGACCATATAATTGGTCACAAAAAAGGCCTCCACAGATTCAAAAATATTGAAATTATCCCATGCATCCTGTCTGACCACCATGGACTAAAGCTGATTTTCAATAACAACATAAATATTAGAAAGCCAACATTCACGTGGAAACTGAACAACACTGTACTCAATGATTTCTTGGTCAAGGATGAAATAAAGAAAGAAATTAAAGACTTTCTAGAGTTTAATGAAAATGAAGCCACAACATACCCAAACTTATGGGACACAATGAAGGCAGTCTTAAGACGAAAACTCATTACCCTGAGTGCCTCCAAAAAGAAACTAGAGAGAGCATACATTAGCAGCCTGACAGCACACCTAGAAGCTCTAGAACTAAAGGAAGCAAATTCACCCAAGAGGAGTAGATGGCAGGAAATAATCAAACTCAGGGCCGAAATCAACCAAGTAGAAACAAAAAGAACTTTCAAAGAATCAACCAAACCAGGAGCTGGTTCTTTGAGAAAATCAACAAGATAGATAAACTCTTAGCCAAACTCGCTAGAGGGCACAGAGACAGTATCTTAATTAACAATTTCAGAAATGAAAAAGAAGACATAGCAATGGAACCTGAGGAATTCCAAAAGATCATCAGATCCTACTACAAAAGGCTATACTCAACAAAACTAGAAAACCTGGATGAAATGGACAACTTCCTAGACAGATACCAGGTACCAAAGCTAAGCCAGGATGAGAGTAAAGATCTAAACAGTCCCATACTCGTAAAGAAATAGAAGCAGTCATTAATATTCTTCCAACCAAAAAAAAACCCAAAAAAACAAAAAACAAAAAACAAAAAACAAAACAACAACAACAACCCAGGACCAGATGGGTTTAGTGGAGAGTTCTATCAGACCTTCAAAGAAGACCTAATTCCAACTCTCCTCAAACTATTCCACAAAATAGAAACAGAAGGTACTCTACCCAATTTATTCTATGAAGCCACAATTACTCTGATACCTAAACCACACAAAGATCCAGCAAGGAAAGAGAACTTCAGACCAATTTCTCTCATGAGTATTGATGCAAAAACACTCAATAAATTTCTAGCAAACCAAATCCCAGAACACATCAAAACCATCATCCATCATGACCAAGTAGGTGTCATTCCAGGAATGCAGGGATGGTTTAATATACAGAAATCCATCAATGTTATCCACTATATAAACAAACTCAAAGACAAAAACCGCATGATCATCTCATTAGATGCTGAGAAAGCATTTGACAAAATCCAACAGCCTTTCATGATAAAAGTCTTGGAAAGATCAGGAATTCAAGGCCCATACCTAAACATAATAAACTAATATACAGCAAACCAGTAGCCAAAATAAACATCAAAATAAACATCAAAGTAAATGGAGAGAAACTTGAAGCAATCCCATTAAAATCAGGGACTAGACAATGCTGCCCAGTTTCTCCCTACCTATTCAATATAGTACTTGAAGTCCTAGCCAGAGCAATTCGAAAACAAAAGAAGATCAAAGAGATACAAATTGGAAAGGAAGATGTTAAAATATCACTGTTTGCAGATGATATGATAGTATATATTAGGGACCCCAAAAATTCCACCAGAGAACTCCTAAACCTGATAAACAGCTTCAGTGCAGTAGCTGGATATAAAATTAACTCAAACAAATCAATGACCTTTCCCTACACAAAGGATAAAAGGGCTGAGAAAGAAATTAGGGAAACAACACGCTTCACAATAGTCACAAATACTATAAAATACCTTGGTGTGACTCTAACTAAGGAAGTGAAAGATCTTTATGATGAGAACTTCAAGTCTCTTAAGAAAGAAGTTGAAGAAGATATCAGAAGATGGAAAGATTTCCCATGCTCATGGATTGGCATGATTAATATAGTCAAAATGGCTATCCTGCCGAAAGCAATCTACAGATTCAATGCAATCCCCATCAAAATGACGACTCAATTCTTCACTGAGATAGAAAGGGCAATTTGCCAATTCATCTGGAATAATAAAAAACCTAGGGTAGCAAAAAATATTCTCAACAATAAACGAACCTCTGGGGGAATCACCATGCCTGACATTAAGCTGTACTACAGAGCTATTGTGATAAAAACTGCATGGTACTGGTACAGCAACAGACAGATAGATCAATGGAATAGAATTGAAGACCCAGAAATGAATCCACACACCTATGGTCACTTTATCTTTGACAAGGGAGCTAAAACCATCCAGTGGAAAAAGGACAGCATTTTCAAAAAATGGTGCTGGCACAACTGGCCATTATCATGGAGAAGAATGTGAATTTATACATTCTTATCTCCTTGTACAAAGCTCAAGCCTAAGTGGATCAAAGACCTCCACATAAAACCAGAGACACTGAAATTTATAGAGGAGCAAGTGGGGAAAAGCCTCTAAGATATGGGCAGAGGGGAAAAATTCCTAAACAGAACAGCAATGGCTTGTGCTGTAAGATCAAAAATTGACAAATGGGACCTTATAAAATTGCAAAGCTTCTGTAAGGCAAAAGAAACTGTCAGCAAGACAACAAGGCCACCAACAGATTGGGAAAGAATTTTTACTAATCCTAAATGTTATAGGATTGAAGTATATCCAACATACAAAGAGCTCAAGAAGCTGGACTCCAGAACAACCCCATTAAAAATGGGGTACGTAGCAAAACAAAGAATTCTCAACTGAGGAATTCCAAATGGCTGAGAAACACCTGAAAAAATGTTCAATATCCTTAATCATCAGGAAAATGCAAATCAAAACAACACCTCACACCAGTCAGAATGGCTAAGATCAAAAATTCAGGTGACAGCAGGTGCTGGCAAGGATGTGGAGAAAGAGGAACACTCCTCCATTGCTGGTGGGATTGCAAGCTGGTTCAACCACTCTGGAAGTCAGTCTGGCAGTTCCTCAAAAAAACTGGACATAGTACTACCGGACGATTCAACAATACCTCTCCTGGGCATATACCCAGAAGATATTCCAGCTGGTAATAAGGACACATGCTCCACTATGTTCATATCAGCCTTATTTATAATAGCCCAAAGCCTGAAACAACCCAGATGTCCCTCAACAGAGGAACTCATACCAAAAATGTGGTACATTCACACAATGGAGTACTATTCTGCTATAAAAAATGAATTTATGAAATTCTTTGGCAAATGGATGTATCTGGAGGATATCATCCTTAGTGAGGTAACCCAACCACAAAAGAAGTCATTGGATAGGTGCTCACTGATAAGTGGATATTAGCCCAGAAACTAAGAATACCCAAGATACAATTTGCAAAACACAAGAAAATCAAGAAGGAAGACCAGCATGTGGATACTTCATTCCTCCTTTGAATAGGAAACAAAATACCCATGAAAGGAGTTACAAAGTTTGGAGCTAAGACGAAAGGATGGACCATTCAAAGACTACCCCACCCGGGAATCCATCCCATAATCAGTCACCAAACTCATACACAATCCATAGGACAGCAAGAGTTTGCTGAAGGGACCCTGATATAGCTGTCTCCTGTGAGGTTATGCGATTGCCTGGCAAATACAGAAGTGGATGCTCACAGTCATCTATAGGAAGGAAAACAGGGCTCCCAATGGAGAAGCTAGGGAAAGTACCACAGGAGCTGAAGGGGTCTGCAACCCTATAAGAAGAACAATAATATGAACTAACCAGAACCCCCAGAGCTCGTGTATCTAGCTGCATATGTAGCAGATGATGGCCTAGTTGGCCATCATTGGGAAGAGAGGCCCCTTGGTATTGCAAACTTTATATGCCCCAATACAGGGGAATGCAAGGGCCAAGAAGTGGGAGTGGGTGGGCAGGGGAGCAGGGCCGGGGGAGGGAAGAGGGAACTTTCGGAATAGCATGTGAAACGTAAATAAAGAAAATATCTAATAAAAAATTTGAAAAAAAAAAAAAAAGATTGGAGAGATTCTATACTGTCAACTTAATAGCATAGCTTATAGCTCTAGATCAAAAAGAAGTAAACACGAATCTCGTGGGACCTGAGTCTGCAGGCGGGAGATAGACAGGGGGGCAGCAGACCCCTTCCCTTCTGGTCCATACTGCTCCAGCGCAGGGTGCAAGGTCCGGGGGCTGTGTACCGGCCAGGTTTCCGGAGGGACTCTCCTAGCGATCTTGGGACTACTGGTGAGAGGAACACACATCTGTTCCAGTCCAATCTCGTGGGACCTGAGTCTGCATCCAGGAGATAGACAGGGGGGCAGCGGACCCCTTCCCATCCGGTCCACACTGCTCCAGGGCCCGGGGGCTGTGCATCCGACCAGGTTTCTGGCGGGAATCTCCTAGCGATCTCGGGACCACTGGTGAGAGGAACACACATCTGTTCCAGTCCAATCTCGTGGGACCTGAGTCTGCAGCCAGGAGATAGACAGGGGGGCAGCGGACCCCTTCCCTTCTGGCCCACACTGCTCCAGCACCAGGCGCAGGAGACACCAGCCAGGAGAGTGATAAAGGCCCAGAGCAGGACAGACTCTCCCTTCTGGTCTGGTCCGGTGCACCCCGCACCAGCCCAGGTCTTGGGTGCAGGCTCTGCGCACTCTCCCCGAGGCCCCTTCGGGACTCCCCAGGCAATCTTGGGACCACAGGTGAGCAGCTGAACTCAGCATCTGTTCCTGCCCAATTCCGTGCGACCTGAGACACCAGCCAAGAGAGTGATAAAGGCCCAGAGCAGGACATACTCTCCCTTCCAGTCTGGTCCGGTGCACCCCGCACCAGCCCAGGTCTTGGGCACAATTTACTAAACACATGAAACTCAAGAAGAAGGAAGATCAAAATGTGGATAAGTCACCCCTTCCTAGAATTAAGAACAAAGCACACATTGAAAGAGTTACAGAGATCATGTGTGAAGCTGAATCCAAAGTATGGACCCAATGACTGCGGCTGCCAGGGATCCATCCCACAATCAGCCACTAAACATAGACACTATAGCATATGCCAGCAAGATAGTGCTGAAAGGGCCCGGATATAGCTGTCTTGTGGGAGACTATACCAATGCCTGGCAAACATGGAGGTGGAAGCTCACGGTCAGCTATTAGATGGAACACAGGGTTCCCAAGGAAGGAGCTAGAGAAAGTACCCAAGGAGCTGAAGGGGTCTTCAACCCTATANTGGATTTTGAGCAGACAGAACATGCAACAGGTGAGAGGTAACCAGCCTCTTGGCAGAACTAAAATCAATTTAAATGGGATTATTGAACTACCACCTAGCCGAAATGATCTAAACCTTGTGACCTAGGCAGTTTTTTATAAATACTATCTCAAATACATTTTTAGAGAAACTGTGGCATTGTGGAACAGTTCACGGTTACACTTCTGGCTCTAGGGAATATCCACGTTTTGTCTCCTTGTGTCAGAACCAGTGGCTGTGACAATAGAAACAATTACCTCACCAGATAGTTAGCTGCAACCCCAATGCTAAGAATGGCAGCAGATGACATCTTGAGCCTAGAGAGAAGGTTCCCCCATCTTGATAAACCTGCCTTCCAGATGTATGGTTGGGTCCAGTGATGGCGAACATCTTTCTGAGGATTCTCTCTTTATGGGGACACCCTCAGACTGATACTCTGTTCTTAAAGCACTTACAGCTTCCCTCCCTGTCTCCATTCCTATGCTAATGGATTCCTCCTCCTCCTCTTGGGATTCCTCCAGACTCTTTCCCAAGTCTCTCCTCTTGCCTCCTTCCTCTGAAGTTCCCTTCTGGCAGCTTTTCAAGGCTGTCTTTCTTCTGCTTGCTCTGTCTCTCTTGCTTGCTCAGTCCTGGGCTCTTCCCATTCCACACTGTAACCTTCCACCCCACTCCCTTGTCTCCTTAAGTCTCCTTCCCACCTCAGAATGAGAACTGCCATTAAGACTCACCACATTCTGTTTGACTGTGACAAGCCTCAGCCACAATATAAGCTTGAGAGTCTCAACAGGCAGGAAGTGCCATATTTGGGTATCAGATTCTCATTGATCTTGACAAGTGCTGCCAAGGTGCCAGCACGTGGTCCGTGACCCATGCTCAGGCATTCTTTGGCCTCCATTTTTGGCCCCACCCACTGTGCCCCAGGCCATATTTACCAGATCTACTTGGCAACAATCTAACATCCTCCAAAAGCCTTTCAGAACCTGTAGCTCCTGGCTCCCTCTCCTCTCAGTCTTGATCTACAGAACATGGCCCCTCCATGGTCTCTAACCAAAGCTTTAGCCTTCCCTCTGAATTATCCAAGGCAAGGCTACATCAGAGCATGGGGCCTGTCCCGTCCACAGCACTAGTTATTCTGTGGTTCGAGGGAGGCCGAGGCCTGAAAAAGATATGGGCGAAAAAGAGGAGGGAGACCAAGTAGAGCAATCCTATCAAGGTCTGATTTTAATGAGGCTGAAAGCCTGGTTATATACACACAGTAAAAAAACAGGACAAGGAGGGGCTGGGGAAGAAGAACAAAGACTTCAGAGGGAAGGACATATGGGAGGATGTGGATGGCAGGCTTGAGACATCTTGTGATTTATCCCGGGATGCTGGTGGATGTCTTGTGATTTATCTCCGGGTGCTGTTGGATGTCTTGTGATTTATTCCAGGGTGCTGGCACCTGCTTAAGAGCCCAAGGTGTATATCTAAGGGTTTGCAGTTCTCTGGATCAGCCTTATGTAAAGGGGGTAGCTAGACTCCTAACAAAGAGCTAGTTGGCCTTTATGGTGGAAACTGTGGAAGGTCTGGCTTCCCACAGGGGTCGACTTTATTAAAGCCAGAACTTGTCTTTGGTTCCACTCACTGAGCCTTTAGAGTTCTTTGGAAAGATCCATGTGACTCCTCCACACTCACTGAGACATGTGCCCCTATCATGTGAAGGAGGTATTCAACATGCTACATTGCATGATCTGCCTCTCGCCAACCTGAAACCATCTGTCTCCTCATTCCCATTGCTCTAACTTACCATGTATCCTGCCTCATGACCTTGGCTCTCTCTCTCAGTTCCTGAGAGCCTACGTTCTGTGTCCATTCGCACAGCTCAGTTGCTCTTTCCCTTGAATTCTTGGCTCATGTGAAGCTGCCTCTTTTGCTCTTGCTGTCCCCCTGGTTGTTTTTCCTACATGCTTGGAATGCTGTGTTGTGTTGGTCAAGCTTTTCCAGGGAGAAGGTAACTGCACAGGGAGGTACTCTCCTGCCTCATACTCTGCTTATGTCCCACAATTGGCATCAAGTGGATATGGATGTCCCAGCTGGTTCATGTACCCAGCTTTGAGAATCACATACTGGGGATTCATGCCCCTGCCTCAGATTACAGGCACTTCTCTGACTTATCTCCAGATTCCACTATTATAATCGAATCCCCCTGTAGTAGTGGTTCCTCTGTTTTGGAGTTCCTTCTTGTCAGAATTTGTCATCATGCTAAAATACTAACCGATGCTATTTTTTCCAAGTGATCTTGGGACTTCTGAAGTCCAGTACATATCTGCATAGTAGGAGTCAAGAGAAGCTCAGACTTCCTAGAAGCTCAGCTTGCTGAGAAGCCTCTTGTCATCAGGACCTCCTCCATCAAAGGGACCAGTCTGTACCCATCTGTGTATGACCATCTGCCCTAGTGAATGTCGTGGTTTGCTGATAAGACTGAGTCTTCATTCTCACTATATTAACATTCATAAGCTCTTCATAAACAGGTTTCTGAATTGATTCACACATTCATGCCTGAATTCATTCGTTAGTGCTCTGCACCCATATCTGACCTGTATTCAGAGGATAGGCAATGGGCCATAGCTGCTGGCCTTGAGTCTTGGCTCTAGGAGGTAGAGACAGACAAATGGAGATTGTGATGCTGTGGTACCTGCTATATTTTCTGGCTGATGGCAGAGCATATGAAGTCCAGATTCTTATCCAGTCCTTATTCCCTTGTGGCTTGGTGAGGGTTCATTGTGGACAATGTATTCTTCATGGTCCCCAAATATCTGGACTTGAGCTGAACCTGCAGTGTGCACTGAAGTCAAGCTGCTTAGTTCAGCACTGAGCCCCTCCTAAAATGGATCCTCAACACTGAGAGCAGGCGACATGGTAGCCTTCATCTTCCTGGCAGCATCTTGACAGACAGCTGCCCTGTAACTGTTCTTATATTGGAGGTGGCAGAGGGATACTCAGAGCTCTGAGAGGTTAATGCAAATGCAATTACCTTGAGAGAAGAGAACAGAGACATGCAGGAGCTCCAGCAGGCTGCCCTGAGGAGAATCTTCTCTGCTGAGGAGTGTAGAGGAAGGGAAAGGGGAGTGGTTTCAGAGGATGTGGGTACATGCTCTTGGTTTATAGCAGGGGTGAGCCTGTATCCCTGTTCCCTGTACCCTCCCTCCACCAGCCTGCAGCAGGCTGGAGCAGATGGTAACACCACTGAGTATGAGACCTCCTGCCCTTTGCTTTTGTTATTTCAACTACTGCTGCTGTTCTCCAAGATCCTGTTGCCTGCCAGACCTTCTGGAGACAAGACACCTCTTCACATGGTGAACGCCAGGGGCCCAGGAGCAGACTGGCAGGCTGGATGGGAAAACCCTCTTATAAGCTAAGACTCTAAGTATTAAACCTTTGGGCTTTGAACAGCATTTTGGCCTCCAGGTTGTTCCTCTGGATTGTTCACTCCTATCCAGCTCTGGCCTCCCACTCAGGAACCCAGATTGCTTAGGCCACTGGCGGCTTACAGAATGGCAACCATGAACAGCAAACAGCGACCTGATTACAGGTGGATTCAACCGAGAGAGCACTGTCTTAGTAGAGCTCTATGGAAAAAGTTTAAGAAGAAGACGTATCCAGCATGGTGATCAACAGGTGTACATAGCTAGCGCTGGCTTTAAATTTTACATTTTAAAAATTGTTGTGGTAGGTGCAAAGGGATACAGGTAGACTGACTCAGCATTTGCCCAGTGCTGATAATCAGCTTGGGGTTGACAGTAGAAAATGGGAGCAAAAAACGAAGTTAGGCATTTGTCCAAAGGCTAGAACTGCATCAGGCGAGAGGAAGAGGGCTTAAAAAATAGTAAAATGTAAAAAATATATTATATATATATATATATATATATATATATATATATATATATATATATATATATATATATATATATAGAGAGAGAGAGAGAGAGAGAGAGAGAGAGAGAGAGAGAGAGAAGAAAAATGGGTTTTGGAACTCTCCCAGGGACCGAGAGAAATTGGAGGACTCCCTGTTAGTTCTCTCTGGCCACTACAGGGGCAGTTCTCTACTGTCTTTGTCTTGTCTATGTTTGATGCATCAACCTGTCCACGTGTCAATTCATGTATATTTTTTGTTTCGTTGTCTAAATGACTGACTGTTCTGGGTTTCTTGTTGGAAAATAAAAATGGTTCGAACTTTATCTGCTGATTTAGTTTCATTTTGCATAGTGGAGGCTGAGAGAGGCCCTGAATTTTAGCCATAAATCAAGCAAAGCAGGAGAGGCCCTGCTGAAAAACCATTTTTAAAGAATATGGAGTCCACAGCTTCTTAGTTCTGAGGCAAAAAGCTTGAAAGTTTGTTTTTTTCCTAGAAAATTCTCTGCAATTGTGTTCAGAAAATGACAAAGTGTTCTTTATCTTGAAATTATAGCTAGAAAAGGTAAAATTCTCTGATTGGTCTAAATTTATAAGACTCATGTAGCCACTTAATTTGGTTTCTGACTGGTCTTAAAGGTGTAAATCTGCTCTGCATGTCTTGGTCATAGAATAATGGCTTATAAATTAGTGGGTATGATCAAAAGGTTTAACATTTGTTACAAGAAATTTAGCTTTAATTTGGTTACTCGGAATTGGAGTCATTTTAAATAGCAACACGTGGCATGGAACAGCCCAGAAAACTAGGCCTCTAAAATACTTCTAAACTCGTAACTCAGTGTTGGAATCATTTCAAGCACATGGCATAAACAAGCCTAGAAAACTAGGTGTCTAAGACACTTCTAATTGATATAATATTTTATGTAATTCTTATCCTAGAAAGTAGACTTATAGAGATAAGATTTAAAACAATGTCTCTTTAATTAAGCATTAAAATTTATACTGTCATGCATTTGTGAATTGGCAGCCAAAGTTCATAATGTGATAGTGATGTTTTTAATATTGATTTTAACGATGATAATTTTTTTTAAATTGGGTTTTTCTTTCCTAAAGTTGTAGATATATTCTAATATTGCAAAAGAAACCAAAAAATTCTAGAATCTATCCTCATTTCAGGAGGGCCAAGATGCTCAGATTAAAAAAATATTTACTTTTGAGTTAATACAAAACTCAGTGCAGCCTCGGGGAAGCTTGTGTGGCTTTCTTTTGTTTTACAAACTGACACTAAAGGAAGATCTCAGGACCTCACCCCTCCCTACCTCCAGGGGGATTGCCTTCTAGCTAAACTGCATTTTTCAGATCTACCCAGGTGCTGTTTATTATAAAGTTTAAATTCAAAATTTATAATGGGTCAATCAGGCTGTAGAATTTATAAAAGCATTGCAATCTGGTTTGCCTACTTCATATAAAATTATTATGAATTGAAACGTTTGTTTTTTCCTTTGCATCCTGATAATTGTAAAATGTTTGCTTCTAGTGAGCTTGTAATCACTGGAAAATTTTGCTTCTAGGTATGGCTAATAGCCTTACATTATGTAAAAAAATTTTATTGACTCTGCTTCAATAAAAGAATCTAAGAGTTTGAATCTTTCAGTGTATACTGTTTCCTAAGTGGAAAGTATTTTGTTAGCTAGTGCCTCTAAAGGAAAGTTTATTTCAGATCCTTGGGCTCACACAATGATCTTTAAAGCTCTGGGGAGTAACTGTTGCTCCAAAAAAGATTCAGAGGCAATAATAATAATAGTTAGGGTTTTAATTATACTTGAAAATTGTGGTACAGAAAATCTAAGAAAGGAAATTTGATTTGCTTCAGAGTTTTTATTTTCAAAAGCTTCCAGGAGATGTTGTTTGCCTAAGACCTCACCTTAAGGTTTCAATGACTTAAACCTTTGTTGGATGTTATCTCGAGAGACACAAATTAATTGATAAAGAACAAAAGACTTTGCAGAAAATAAAGAAAGCTTTTATAATTGTTATCAATTATAATCAGTGGTAGTTAAATACTGATTATTTTAGTTATGGTTATTATATGTGCCCATAGCAATTCTTTGGCAAGAGAAAACATTAACGTAAAATCATCTTTCTTTACCCCAAAGTAAACTCTTAACATCCTATTAAGGCTGCTGTGATGCTAATTAAGAATTGTAAGATAAATTCATATATTTTAGAAAAATTATAACAAAAATTGTGTCTTAAAAACCTGACAAACTGCATGTTCCTTGTTCCAACCAGCAATTAAATTGGTTATTGCAGAATATTGATATTTGGCTTATTGCATGCCATCATTTTAAATAAAGTTGATAATCATTATCCTAAAGATAAGTTAAAAACTGTTTTTATGCATCAACCTGTCCACGTGTCAATTCATGTATATTTTTTGTTCAAAAAAATTCATACATGCATGCATTCCTTCTATTGTATTAAAAAACAACCCTTCTATGGGAGAAAAGTATATGTGATTTGGATCACATGTTTATTCATTTGAGTTTCCTTCTGCTTCAGCACAGATAATTAAATTGTGTGCTGTAGATGGTGTTGTAAAATGTTGAATAATCAACCTTCAATTTGTATATTAATAGTCTCTCTCTCTCTCTCTCTCTCTCTATATATATATATATATATATATATATATATATATATATATATATATATCAGAGCTTTGCAATTGCTAAAAATTGTTTGGACCCTCAGATACTATTAATTTATAAATTTGCAATTGTTTAAGCATATACAACTCATTAGAAAAAAATGCTGTTCTTTTACATTTAAAAATTTGTTCTAGATTGCCTGGACAAGACCTCTTAAGGCAATGCCATGAAAGATTTATATATCCCAGGCAGATTACAGGCCTTACACAAAAATAATTGGCCATATAATCTCATTCTTTACATCATCAAAATAGTAATGGCTTAAGATAATATTTTTAGCGAATGTGCATGTTAAATTGTAAAAATTTGTTCTTAGTGTCCTCAGTTTCTACCTGTTTCTACATTATGGTGTTAATTCTTGAGGACTTATACTTAATCAATTGCTGCAATTGGTATTCTTATTTCTGATAAATAAATAAAATATGCACATATGACTTAAAACTTTTCAAGCTTTATTTACTACTACTCTTCAGGAGAAACAACTAAAAGTGTCATTGCCTATGTTAAATTTTTTTTTTTTATATACTTAGTGTTCCAAATCAGATTAATACAGATATTGGAATTAACTATAATAGTCAATTATTTGAAATGTTTTGTCAACAATTTAATGTTACCCATGTTACTGAGAATTTTTATAATTCTCAAAGTCAAAGAATTGTTGAAGGTGCTCATTGCACTCTGAAAAATTGGCTTTTAAAAACAAAACAGGGAAAGTTATACCCTCCAAGGTCACCCAAAACACAGCTTGCTTTTGTCTTATTTGTTTTAATCTGGGGAAGAGGGAGTGTTTGGGTTCTATCCATAGAATGCTGCAGAAGCTGCCAGCTGCCAGGGTGGTTCCTGTGAGGGGTGACCTGAGAGTTCACAGAGTGCCCTGACTGTGGTGACAAGAAAGCTGATTTGGGTATATACTATTAACCCACTTTTGCTTGCCTTTGTTCCAGATGGGACAAGCTAAGCTTTTAAGCTTTTTAATCTTATGGGACAGAGAACATTAGAAACCATGGAAATTGACTTTAAAAAATTATTCATAAGAAAGAGTTATAATGATTCTTCTCTTTCCTTCAATGTGACCAGTTATTCTAACTCAATCTTGGACTGGTCTAGTAATAATTCCAATATTAGAGATTTCCTATTGAAGATAGCTAAAAATCTTTATTAGCTAGCAAAGTTAACATGGAGCTTAGCCTATTTACATGAGAAACTGCTTTTCTGCTGATTCTCAAAGCCACCTCCCCCACACTGGGAGGTCAGAGTCTAAGCTTGATCATTGCTAATTTGCAACTGAATAAAGTACCTGGACATTCCCAAAAGAAGTTTTTATCCTATTGTTTTTCAACTGTATTCAGCTTTGTTTTTCAAGTAGGTCAGTCTTCCCCTACAATCTGTTTCCAACAAGCATGCAGCTCACCTCCAACAAGTGCAGGTGGCAGAATTCTATCGATGAAGAAGCTATGGAGTATATATTGTGGCTTTGGTCTGAATTTGGGAACTAAAGTGTGCTATGAGGGCCGGTCAGCCAATGATGTGCAACCAGATATCGGAACTATACCAATCTAAGACAGAGGTATATGCCAAGAGGCCCTGGTTTGTTAATAATAAACCACAGAGCCATGTTTGTGCATAATAAATATAAACAAGGTGCATATATGCTCCTTGAGAGACAAGAATAGTTCAGGAAAATCTGAGAATTCCCCAAGCCCGGCACAGCTGCCAGCCACCATAACTCCCAGGCAGGACTATGGAGCATAAATAAATTTTATGTCTCAGTCCAGCAATTTTTTATTATATACTTAGGGAGGAATTGTATCCCCCCCCACCCCCCCACCCCCCCCAGTCTGAAGCAGGCTGGAGCAGACTTTACTGCCATTGAGTATGAGACCTCCTGCGGTTGGCTTTTGTTATGTCAACTACTACTGCCCTCCTCCAAGATACTGTTGCCTGCCCAGACCTTCCGGAGACAAGAAGGTCTTCAGGATAACACCAGGGGCCCAGGAATGGACTGGCGGGGTGGATGGGAAAACCCTCTTATAAGGGAAGACTCTAAATATTAAACCTTTGAACAGCATTTTAGCCTCCATGTTTTTCCTCTCGACTGCCCTCTCCTATCCAGCTCTGCCTTCCCACTCAGAAACCCAGATAGCATAGGCCGGTGGTGGCTTACAGTTCCCTCCTTCCATTCATTTGGTGGGCTGCTGGACTGCATGGGTAATTTTGGAATAGTGTGTGTGTGTGTGTGTGTGTGTGTGTGTGTGTGTGTGTGTGTACATGGTTTGGCCTGTAAGCTTTCATAGTCCCAAGAATGTTGCAGAAGCTGAAGGCAAACATAACTGGAGCCTAAGTTGGGAATCAATCTACATGCCAGCTTGAAGCCTTTGGTGTAGAGGGAGGCACAAGGGAGAGAGCAGAGAGATGGGAAAAGGACAGATTCCACATTCAGGGACCAGAGTTAGTGCAACCAGGATGACTGGGAGTCTGACACTGAGCAACCACAGCTTTCTCTGCAGGAGAGAGTCACAGAGTTAGGCAGTGTCACTGTCCCGTCAGGCATGCCTCAGCCAAGCAGATCATGGTAGCAAAAATGTGCAGACAGAACCACCAAGTGTTTCTTGTCTTATATGAGAGACTATCAGGCTGTTGGCTCTTGTGATCCCAGACAGGTCAACCTGTGTGGAGAAGATTTCCCTGATTGGGCAGCTTGGGAAGGATGTCCTCCAGGCTATAATCAGTGGAGATAGAGAACTTGGGCAGGTAGATCTCACCTATCAAACTGAGAATGAAAAAGAAACAAAGAGTCCCTGGACTTGTTGTCTCCTTCAGTCCACAATGTAGCTGAGTTTCCTCTCCACAGACAGTCCTCTCCCTATACTGAAGACCTATTTCCACCCATGCCTACACAACTTGACTTTGCTCTTCCTAGTACAATAATTAACCACCATTGTCTGAGAATGTGACTACTGGACAGGAAATGTGACTTGGCCCTAGCTGTTCCTTGACTGAGAGTGCTTCCTTCTAGATCCATTGCATCAGGCTCCAGCTGTTCTTACCTCTGACATGTTCTCTCTCACCTCACCACTTCTCACCAGTGAGGAATGAAATAAAGATTCACTGTATTAGCTTTCCCACACTTTCCCTTACTCAACTGCAACACAGCCCAGAATGGTAACAATTTTTGGACTTTAATCTCTGATAGACTGTGAAGGTCTTAGACAGAGCTTGACACACAGTAGGTCTTCAAGTCACCATTCCTTGAATGGTGAATGAATGAATGATGAAGGGGATGAGATGGCTTTACATGGCACAGCTGAGTCACAGAGCTCATCTCCTGTCAATAGCAATTTCCTCTGCCTTACAAATCTTGACTCCTTGAAGACTCTATGTAATTTACAGCCTGTTTGAGAGGGCAGAAACCCCAGCTCCCTGTGAGAGCTGGTCTCATACTGTGAAGAACAAAAGGGAAAGTCAAAATTGGCTTCAAACTACTGAGAAAGCAGAGAGGAGCTCAACTCAACTCCACCTGCTCCCATCTGACACTTTAACCATTACACTGGATATAAGTGAGACTCTGAGGTACAGGGACACTGGCCATCAGGTCAACTGCAGTACAGGGATCAATGACAGTTCTGGGTCCTGAGGACATGCACCTGGGCATCAGAGAGTTCTTCCACTTCCTCAGGGTCTCTGGTGGCAAGCTGGCTTTCACCTGGTGCATCCTGCCCTGGTCAGGGAGGATGATCATGGCACTTGCATTTCCTGTGTACTTCAACTCCACCACAGAGCAGGACAGCCCATCATCCCAGAAGTAGGGTGTGGTCAGTTTCTTAATTTTCATCATGGGCACCTTCACAGACTTCTTCTCAACCAAGTAGAACTTGGAATTAAAAGTGTCATGGGGGTAAAAGGGTATTTTCCTTTTGCCTAAATGTGGAGCAAATCATCACATTGTAAGAGTAGTACAGAGACCACACCTCTACCCCATATTGTACCAACTCCTGAATTATTACAGCTGTCAATCAACCTTTAATAGGACAGTGTCCTTTTGTGGTTTTATAATCAGCATTGAAAAAAAAAAACCTTGTGAGATGCAGAAATGTAATGGGAAGGGATTTACAGGCTTGGTTTGCAAAGGACAACCTCTAACCCTCAGCTTGGAGAATTGAGCTCTTGGGAACCAGGTGTGTAAGCAAGAGATAAGAGTGCAAATGGTGAGCCTCAGCCTGGAAGGATATTGGAGTCTGGTTGTTCTTGGGGGAAGCATGTCTAGAAGGTATTGGAAAATAGCAAGAAAGTGAGTACTTCCTTACTAAGGTGCCTTTTCTAGGGTGTAGTTTCCGTCTTGTATTTGTGTTTTTCCGTTATTATGCTTTGAAGGGCTGGATTCGTGGAAAGATATTGTGTGAATTTGATTTTGTCATGGAATACTTTGGTTTCTCCATCTATGGTAATTGAGAGTTTTGCTGGGTATAGTAACCTGGGCTGGCATTTGTGTTCTCTTAGTGTCTGTAAAACATCTGTCCAGGATCTTCTGTCTTTCATTGACTCTGATGAGAGTTCTGGAGTCATTGTAATAGGCCTGCCTTTATATGTTACTTGACCTTTTCTGTCTTTATTTAGTGCATTTGTTTTTCTGATTATTATGTGTCGGGAGGAATTTCTTTTCTGGTCCAGTCTATTTGGAGTTCTGTAGGCTTCTTGTATGTTTTTGTGCATCTCTTTCTTTAGGCATGGAATGTTTTCTTCTATAATTTTGTTGAAGGTATTTGCTGGCGCTTTAAGTTGAGAATCTTTATTCTCATCTACTCCTATTATATGTAGGTTTGGTATTCTCATTGTGTCCTGGATTTCCTGAATATTTTGAGTTAGGATCTTTTTTGCATTTTGCGTTTGCTTTGATTGTTGTGTCTATGATCCCTATGGAATCTTCTGCACCTGAGATTCTCTCTTCCATCTCTTGTATTCTGTTGCTGATGCTCATATCTATGGTTCCTGATTTCTTTCCTATCGTTTCTATCTCCAGGGTCACCTTCTTTTGGGTTTTCTTTATTGTTTCTAGTTCCATTCTTAAATCCTGGATGGTTTTGTTCAATTCCATCTCCTGTTTGGTATTGTTTTCCTATATCTCTCTATGGGATTTTTGTGTTTCCTCTTTAAATGCTTCTAGTTGTTTACCTGTATTTTCCTGTAATCCCTTCTTAAAGTCCTCCATCATGATCATGATAAGTTACTTTAGATCCATGTCTTGCTTTTATGGTGTGATGGTGTATCCAGGACTGGCTATGGTGGGAGAATTTGGTTCTGATGATGTCAAGTAACCCTGGTTTCTGTTCTTAACCTTGCCTCCTGCCATCTGATTATCTCAGGTGCTTGCTGTCCTCAATATATCTGATTGCAGCCTGTTCTTATAATCCCAGTTGATTCTGGACTTCTCCGAGTTCAGCTTTCACTGTGATCCTTTGTCTGTGGGCTCCTGTGAACTTGATATTCTGAGTGTGTCTGAGTTCTTGGCAGTCAAATTCCACTGAGACCCTGGAATACTGGTGTGACCTACCTCCTGTTATCCTGGGATACTGTTGTCCTCATATCCTGGGTGAGTTACAATGCCTGGGAGTTGTGTCTCCTTTGAGGAGTTTGGAGTTGTCTGGTCACCGGTCCCAAGAACATGTGGAGAGTCTTCTAGGGATAGTAGGGGTGTGCGCACACCCTGCGCCCAAGGTGACCCGATGCTGGCGCCGACCGGAAGGGACCTGTGCCCCTGATCTGGCTGATCCTCTGCTTCCCCAATGCAGTCTCGGGTCCTGTAATGACCCCTCCCCCAATAGCATGGCTGATGCCAAGACTGTCCATGAAGAGCCATATGTGCAGTGGCCTCCTTTGTTTTGTTAATTAGCACCTGAACTAGCCTGGTGCCCCACACTGCTCCTGTGCGTCTCCCTGGATCCTGGCTCCGCCCAGCTCACCGGAGCTAAGCGGGACATCCCACAATGCTTCAGGCTTCCCGCCAAACTCCAGGTGCCTGCGCAGAACTGACTGGGGGGGCGGGATCTTCCCCCTTTTTCCACAAGAGAAATCCTTTCATTAAAGCAGATGCTTCAATCAGCAATGTTGTCCTAGCGCCATCTTTTCTCCCCACACCCTTGCTTATCGTTTCAGCCCCGAGCCATCCTCAGAGAACTCAGTCTGAGATGTGGGAATTTACTGCAGGTGGTGGACCCCAAATTTCTGGCGCCCAGACTTGGGTCCTGGACAGCGATGGTGAAAACTCCAGGGTGAGATGACTTATGCGTGGAGCTCCACAGAAAAGGGAAGATCTAGGATACCATATGGAGCACTGGAAACAGCAAGGTAAGTACACCGCCAGTGCTAGTTCAAAAGAAGTTGTTATGAGTTGCTAGTGCTATACGGGGCTAAGCTGATCAACATTAACCTGGTGTTGAATTCACTTAGGATCAGTCAGCAAATACTGAAACTAGGAATTCAAAGGCATTTGCCTACAGTCAAAGGACTACATAGAGGGAGATAAGAATGGGTCTATTAATATAAAAGGGAACAAAAGTAATTAAATCCAAGGAATGGATACAGTACAGGTCAAGAGAAAGATTCAGGAGAAAAGGAAAATGAATTTTTGAAAAGTTCCCTGGGGACGCCCGGGTGAACTCTCTCTGGAACTCTGAGAGGTTTTTCTGCTGTCTTTATTTGTACAGTGCACCGTTTGTTCACGTGGTGATTCATGTTTCATGTTTTGTCATCTGAATGACTGGCTGTTGTCTGAATGACTGGCTGTTTCGTGTTTTGTGTTGAAAAAAGAAAAATGGTTACAAAAATCGTGTCTAATGGTCTCTGATTTCTTAATTTTAGTATGAGCCTCCTCAGAGGAGGCTAAGAAAGGCAGGCATGTTTGCCTGGGAACTAGCAAGGCACCTGGCCTTGGGCCTTAAGCCAGAGGTAGGCACGGTAAAGTAAAATAATTTTTAACTTCTTAGCCCTAGGGATGGGAGGCTGAGAGTTGGTTTTTCCTGGAAGAATTTTCCTGGAAGGTTCTCTACAATCGGGTCCAAAAATTGACAGAGTGTTCTTTATCTTGAAATTGTGGCTAGAAAAGGTAAAAGTCTTTGAATTGTCTGGTTTATGAGACAAGTTTGGGCACTTAACTGAGATTTCTGACCGGTCTTAAAGGTAAAATACGTTCTGAAGGTATTGGTCATAAGATAAATGCTTATAATTAAATGGGTATTATCAAAATGATGTAACAAGGGTTTTGAAAAGGTTAACCTTAAAATGTTTGCTCAGGACTAGAGCAGCCTTAAATAGCAGCACGTGGCATGGAGCAGCATGGAAAGCTAGGCCTCTAGGATACTTTTAAATTCTTAACTAGTGATGAGATCGTTTCAAGCATGTGATATGAACAAACCTGAAAAGGGTCTCAGAAATGCTTCTAATTGATAACAATGTTTTATCTGATTCTTATCCTAAAGGGTAGACTTTTGGAAATAGGATTAGTTAAACATTAAAATGTGCACAGTCGTGCATTCATAAATTGACTGGCAAGCCTTGTGGCGCAGAGAGAGTTTTAAAGTATTGATTTTTTTGTTTGAAGAAAAAATGTTTTAAGATTAGATTCTGTTTTCTCAAGGTTGTAGAAAGACCTTAATGTTACAAAAGAAACTTAAAATGATGGTTAAAGGGTCCGCCAGCGTTCCATTTGGCAGCAGCCTACAGTTTAATTACAAATTTAAGATTTTTAATTTACCTGTAGATTGTTAATTAAGATAATTACCGGAGCGATTGAAATTGCCTTAGTACGGCTTCCATTCAAGGCTCGGGATAGCCCGTGGTGCTTCTTTGTTCTACAGACCTCACCTTACCGCCTCCCTGCGCTCTCCCTGCTCCAGGGCAAATTTCTCTGCGTGTTTCATTTCTGAAGTACCCAAAAGGCTATTAATTTTCAAGTTTAAACTTAAGAATTATGATTGGTCCAGCAGACTGTAAGATTTGTAGTGACATTCCAGGCTGGCTTGCTTAATCCTTAAAGGGTTATTATTGATTAAAAGGTTGGTTTTTTTTCCTTTGCACCCTGGTAAATTTAAAGGATTTCTAGTGAACCAGGAAAAATTCTTAATCTCAGGTATGGCTAATAGCCTTACATTATGTAAGAAAAGTTTACAATCTTTGCTTCAGTAGTGAGAATCTGTGGGTTTAAATCCTTCGGTGGAAAGCATGTCATTTATTAGTGCTGTTTGTAAGGGCAGTCTCATTCAAAAATTTTGCGCTCACACCTGGAGCTTTAGAGCTAGTGAATAAAAGCAGCTCCAAATTACAGCCTGGTTAGCTCAGTCGGCAGAGCATCAGACTTTTAAAATTGAGGATCCAGGGTTTAAGACCCTGTTCATGAAAAAAAAAAACATTCAGAGGCAATATTTAGGGTATTAATTATACAGGTAAAATTGTACAGAAAGTCTGAAAAGGGAAAAATTGATTCACTTCAAAATTTTTATTTTTCAAAAGCTTTTAGGAAACTTCATTTGTCTCAGGCCTCAGAGTCTTAAGATGACTTTGTTGGGTGCTATCTGGAAAGATACAAGCTAATTGGTAAATACAAAAGATGTTACAGAAATTTAAGAAAGCCCTTTTGATTGGTATTGATTATAATTTATGGTTATTAAATACTAGTTACTTCTTTTAATCATGGCTATTAAATGTGCCCACAGAGTATTTTGGCAAGAGAAAACACTTATGTGAAATCATTCTTTACCTCAAAATTTGAATATCCTTTTAAGGGCTGCTGTGGTGCTAATTAAGAATTATAAAGTAAATCCTTATATTTTAGAAAAAATTAAATTACAATTGTGTCTTAAAAACCTGACAAAGTGTTAGCTTCTCATTCCAAACAGCAATAAATTTGGTTACTACAGAATATTCATATTCTGCCTATTAATTGCCATCATTTTAAATAAAGTCTATAATCATTTTTCTAAGGATAAGTTAAAAAATTGTTTTCTGAATGCCTTTACCTTCTAGATCTTCATGCATGAATTCATCCCATTTTCTATATTTAAAAACAGCCCTTTTATGGGAAAAAGGGTATTTAGAAATTGAATCATATGTTTTATTCCTTTGAGTTTCCTCCTATCAGCACAGATAATTCAATTGCGTGCTGCAGATGGTGTTTTATACGGTTAAAAATTAATCAAACTTTAATTTGTATATTAATAAGTCAATATATGTATATCTCAGAGCTTACAATTGCTGAAATTATTTGACCTTCAGATATTAATTTTCAAGTTTGCAATTGTTTAAGCATGTACATTTCATAGGAATAAATGCTGTTCTTTTAAAAGGACTCTCTTTAGATGCTTAAGAAATTGCTCTTGATTGCCTGGATAAAACCTCTAAAGCAATTCAGTGCTAAATTCATATTCCCAGGAGGATTATAGAACTTTTACAAGAATAATTGGCCATATGAATTCATTCTTTACATCATCCAAATGGTGATGGCTTAAGATAATGATTTAATATTTTTACAAAATATATAGGTCAAATTTCAAAGATTTGTTCTTAGTGTCCTCAGCTTTTACTTGTTTCCACATAATGATAACGATTCTTGAAGACGTATACTTAATCAATTGCTGCATTTGGATACTTTTATTTCTAATTAATAGATAAATAAAATACGCACATGGAACTTAAAACTTTTCAAGCATTCCGGTTATAATTACTCCTTAAGAGAAACAACTAAAGGTGTTATTGCCTATGTTAAAATTTTTTATGTGTTTGACATTCAGATTTATACAAATACTGGAGCTGACTTTAATAGTGAGGCATTTGAAACAATCTAATGTTGCCCATGGTACAGAGAATTCTTATAATTCCCAAAGATAAAATTTTTTTTGGCTTTTAAAATTTAAATTTTAAAAAACAGGGGCAGATAGCTACCCGCCTGGGACACAAAAAGTGTTGTTTTAAACTTTTGCAGACTGTTATTAGAGATCAGTCTGTGGTGGATTGGCATCCGGTTACTCATAACTCTTAAGCCATGGTAAAATGGCAGGACCCGTTAAAGTATAAAGGAACAGGGTCCAAAGACCCTATAAGAATCTATAAAAAGAGAGAGTTTAGGTTTTTCTCCACAGGATACTGCAGAAACTGACAACTACAAGGATTCGTTCAACAAGCTGCTGACATGTAAGTTCATTAGTGCCCTGATTGCTACTTTAAGAAGACTGAATGGGGCATATACTTTTAACTTTTAACTGGTCCCAGATGAGAAAGGCTCAACTGCCTTACTTTATACATGTTTAACCTTTTGGGACAGAAAGCATTAGAGACCATGGAATTTAACTTTAAAGATTTGGTAATAAGAAGGAGTCATAATGATTTTTCTGTGTCCTTCAATGTGACCAGTTAGTCTTACAATCTTAAACTGGTCTAGGAATTATTCCAATATGAGATTCTCCTATTAAGATTGTTAAAGAATTTTTCAGCTATTAAGGTTAACTTGGTACTTTATCTATTCTATATAAGAAACTGCCTTTATGCTGATTCTCCAAGCCACCTCCTCCACACCTGAAGGCCAGAGCCTAAGCTTGGTGGTTGTTAATTTACAATTGAATAAAGACTTCCCCCTTTCTCCAAAGTTTGAGCTTTGCTAGTGCGCAACCGAATAAAGACTTCCTAGCTATTCCAAAAGAGGTTCTTAATCCTATTATGTTTCATCTGCTTTCAGTTTTGTGTCTCCAAACAGGTGTATGCCTTCCCCTGCAGCAGAACTCCAGCGAACCAGTGGCGGGCGGGCCAGGTCTCAGAGACTCTCAGGCACAGCTGACAGGATCACTGCATGGTGATCATACAGATTAAATATCATATTTATGGTTTTGGTCTGTTTTTGGGAATCTAGATATGCTGAGAGGGCTGACGATCTATGACGGGCACCCAGATGCCTCCAGCTATACCATTCTAAGACAGAGATGTGCACCAAAAGGCTGTGGTTTATCAATATTTTGCCACAGAGCCATGTTTGTGCTATCAATATTCACAAACTAGCTGCATGCATACTCAGGGACAGAAACTGGATAGCTGAGAGGTTCTGAGAAATTCCTAAGACACGACGCAGCC
>LR749744.1:0-120000 GCA_902729485.2 Mus minutoides
ATATATCCCTTATGGAGCGTCGGAAGCACGGCTCTTGGCAGAAAGCTAGACTGCACAACTGCAGGTTTGTCACAGTCTGATGTTACATGAGAGAACTATTTCCACCTCCACCCTCTGAAGAATTTCCTCAGTATTTAATTCCTGAGCTCTGCCTCTTTACTATTTTATACTGAGTAAGGAAAATGTGAAGAAAGGCAAATAATCTTACTTCCATAAAAATACACACACACACACACACACACACACACACATGACAAAGTGTACCGGAGTCTCTGTGTTTGGCAAGCTAAGCTCTGAATTTCACAGAACTCTCATGAGCATCAGAAATATCACTGTCCTGCAACCAAAACAAGTGAGGTAAATATCTATTCCATCCGTGGAGGTATGAATGCTTGGGATGTGTCAATCCCTCCACAAACACATGAAGAGTTCATGGTTAAGTCATTAAAAACATGAAGCGAACTTACAAAATCCCCAGCAGCGTCCAGCTGAGTTCATGGACAAAACTGGCCACCAATAAATTCTTAAGTAACACACAGCCGGAGTAACAGCCATGGGTCCAGGCAACTCAGATCAACCTATTTTAAAAGAGTTTGGTCATCCAATGCTTTCTCACCCTGGACCACTTGTAATAGTCGGCCACTGCCTAAGCTTTACCTAGGCTGCAGCCACTGAAGAAGCAAGTGTGGCTGGGAGCACTGCTACCTGGTGTCAACCCTCCCACACCCAGTTTTAGTCTACCCTCTCCATCAGCCTGGATTCACTTAAGTCTAAGGTCATTTCCATCCATCTGCCCCTCCCTTCAGCTCACAAGTCCGACCTGTGCTGTAGCTGACATGCTCTTCCTGCCTCCCTCAGATCTCTCCTCTTGGCTGCTCCTCATAGAAACACCCTTCACTTCTAACTATCCTCACTTAGCAACTGCATCCCACGGGAGCAGGGCTGAGAAAATGACGCTTCCGATTAATCTACATCTAATAACGTTAGTTAAATCTTGGGTTTTCTAAACGGGTGACATATTTATAAGATCTAACTCTGCATTCCATGGCTGACGTACATTTCTTCATTTCTTCTTGTCTTTGATATATTTTCAAGCTTTCTAGGGAAATAACAGCAAGTTGGGCACGGGCCAACATGGTAAGTCAAGAGGTCACATTTATATCTCATCTCTGTGCATTCTACACAGAAGAATTCTACACAGAAGAATTCAAGTGCACACAAGCTTTTACTTTCTCACAAGAACTGTCCAGTGCCTGTAGCTACAAATCTCAGAGAAGGTCTATTAAGTCTCTCAGCTACAATAAGGGTAGGAGTGTACCAAACCCTAAGCTGTATTTCCCGGAGGCCAGGGCCTCTTTCCACCCCCTGACACTGACTCTCTCATTCATTTGTGTGTGTGTGTGTGTGTGTGTGTGTGTGTGTGTGTGTGTGTGTGTGGTGTGGTGTGTGTGTGTGTGTGTGTGTGTGTGTGTGTGTGTGGTGTGTGGTGTGGTGTGTGTGTGTCTTTTCAGTACACTTTCTCTTGCTATGTTATTCGCTCTCTCACTGTCATAAGTTACTGATTTGGTACTCATTTCCCCAGAAATAAATTTGAAATAGAGACAAAATGGAGAAAAAGTATTTATATGTTTGAATTTATAATATGGCTAAATCAGTTAGGCACATGATAATGTGGCCGAGTGATCCTTGAGAATAATTCCATACTTTTATCCCTGCCTGAAGTAAGTTTTAAGAATTTTGGGTAATTAATTTGCATACTCTGGGTTAAGCAGAAAAAGTTCTAAATTTGAATTAAAACAATAAATCTTTGTTTACAATAAAATGCAGTGCCTCCCTTTTCCACTGATGTGATGGCGTGTGCTATGGGATGGCACTGCCCATGTTTCCTTGCATGGATATTGGTGGAAGAACTATCAATTTGGCATCAATAGTTTTTACAAAGATGGAAAGTTGCACACATTTAGAACTTGGGGTCAAATGAAGACTCATGGGAGTGAGCGCTGAACGCCTTCCTGCAGTAGGAGAACGTCATTACAGAATGTCCGCTCCCGAGAACCCTATGCCCGGGTGCCTTGTCCCTCACTTCTCTGAGACATCAGAGTCTTTCATGCAAAGGCCTCTTGAAGACAGAATAGGTGAAGAAAAAAAGAGAGACGCTTGCTGTAACCATGACCACAGCAAGAAAAACCGCTACTAGTGAGTTGCATTGTGGGATTTTCTTCTGCTTACAGCCTCTGCCTAGCAGCTCTCAAACATCCAGGGGTCTCTCAGCAAGATCAACTTTTCTCTAATTCAGATTAGCCCTTTTTATCCTTGAATGCCAAAATCCAATACATGAACTCTTTGGCCCAAAATAAAACTGTCTATTAAAGTGGCCATGTAGGGGAATGATCATAACTGTTGAGCTAACATGAACTATGAGACATTATTAGCAGGCTTTTGTCAGGAATGGGTATCTTATTATATCTTAAAGCACACAGGAAATATAAAACCTTTGGAGGTTATTTGACCAAAGAATGAACCAAAACCAGAGCTCATAAAATGGAGTAAAAGATGTATAAACTGAGAATAAAGGTTCTGGACCTCACCTTGGTACATCCTCCCTGCTCTAACAGAATAGCCTCTGAACAAGTCTTAACAGAAGAGCACACAAGTGTCCTTACAGTAAATTGGCATGAGGGAGCTAACAAATGGGATGTACATGTGCTTATAAATTCACAAGTGCTTATATTTATTTTTAAATTTCTAATCCCAGTAAGCATGACCCTTAAACATATAGAATAATCCTTTCTATTCACAGACTGAGTCCTTCTCAGTTTACATCATAAGCTCATCTCACACTTACCAGGCATCTTGAATCATACTGATTTAATAAATGTGTGAGTTGTAAAAGGAACCTGCAAGTTGTAGAAGGAACAGGAAGGCCCCATCTGCTGGGCCCTTGCAACTGCAAAGACAGATCCTGCAGGTGGACCTAATTGAGGACTGCCTGAAAGACCAAGAATTGCTGACACACACAGTGCCAGCCAATCAGGAACCGCTGTTTAAAAGCAATGCACTCTTAGGACCAATGGGTGTGGGTGGAGGGTACTGAAGGAGCTTGCAGCAGGGTTCAGAGGAGCTTGCCCAGGGGTCCTCACCTGCTCCCGGAGTCTGTGTCATTGATCCCATGCCACCTCCAACCCCCAAGGGCAGGTAGGGTAGTACAGCGGCAGTCCAGGGCACAGGCAACAGCAGGTGACTACAAGTGGGACTCATTTGTAGACAGATTAGAGGGACCCATCTATACCTAAGGTTTCAGAGCCTGAGAGGCACCACTACTCAAAGCTGTCAGGTACCAAGCCACAGCTAGCTAGCCTAGCCCAGAGGCAAAGCCTCCATGGGTCCTTGCATTCCTGAGCTCTAGAGGACTTGGAGCAGTCAGCCCCGGGGTCTGCTCCTAGGGCTGTGGCACTCACCAGGACTGTTCAACACTGCCACAGGGTCTCCTCTCCTTCCCACAGACCTTGGGTACCAAGAGGACCCCAGGCAGCTGGCTGATAGAATGTTAGCCCTAAAGGGCCATTTAAAATTCATAAACCTCTCACAGTAGATAGAAGGCAGGTACATGTGCCCTGGAATGTCAAACGGGGAAAGATAATTTGTGGCTGTGAGGGTATCATATAGGCGACATGAAGAAGACAGAAGGAGTGTTCTAAAGGACGGCGTGTTGTGTAGGAGGAAGGTGCTGGAGCCAGGGCAGTCTTTATCCACCTCTTTGTTGTAACTTCTAATTCTCTGTATTCGTTCCTTTCTTCCATTTGCTTGTCTTATGTTTTGTTGTTGTTGTTGTGGTTGTGGTTGTGGTTGTTATTGTTTCTTTGTTTTGTGGTGCCAGGGATTAAACCAGGACTTCACGAAAATGCCAGGCAGTCACCTGAGCTACGTTCCTCAACCTGTTATGTATTTGTTATTTTGAGGTATTTTACTAAATTACCCAGGTTAGCCTTTAACTCGTTCTCAACCTTAGGTTGGACTTGAACTTGTGACTCTCCTGCCCATGCAGCCTAGATTAAAAGCCTGGGCTCTGAGCCCAGTCCTACCTCCTTCCCTTGTTTCTTTGGACCATGGCTCCAACCCACATCTCTGTTATTTAGCCAAGTTGTCTACAACAGACTGGTTCATCTCTCTCAGCCATCCCTCCCTCCACTGGTAAAAAAGATCACTGTAACTTGAAAAATATAGAAATACATAAAGTAAAAGAGGGAAAGATCAATAAGTAGCGGTACTCCCCTTCTTTCGGCTCAGTTCAGAGATCCTCTAGGAATGAATCGTACAAGGTCAAACAAAGGAAGGTACTTTGAAGTGGGATATCACTAAGCATTTCTGGATGGTGAACTCCAGTATCAATCGCCAAGCGTGATAAACATTCAGGGCTGAATTTTGGGAGCTCAGTCCCCTTGGAGCTTTTTGCAAGGGTGGGAAGGGTCTGCATCTATGATGTGCAGCGTCACTCACTAGTCACATGAAGCTCTTGTGAATGAGACAGGAAAAAATGGCCACCAGATCTGAAAGGCTCCCTCAGTTCCCACAGGCATGGCCCACTGGTTGCACTGAGCCCAGAATATCTCCAGATATTTAGAAAAGAGGACCAGGGAGCAGAGAGCATCTGCCTCCCAGAGAGTCTGCACTGAATCGTGTTTCTTGCTGTGTGCTTTTCCAGGACAAGAAATGTCTGGGTTAGTTTACTACCTTGTTTGATTCACGGGTCTTAAGTCACAGGCTTGAATTCTATATTCTACTCAGAGAAGATTCTAGAATAGTCCTCAATCAAATGCCACTAAATTGCAAGAGTGTACCATGTAATTTTCACCATAAATCCACTGTGGGACACTCCAGCTGCTTCCAGTAGATGACTAATTATAAGCAGCACTGTTGTAAAGGTTGACCTATGAAAGTCTTTCCTGCTTTTCAGCATGAAAATCTGCAGGACACAAGGCAAGGAATGATTGTTCTGACTCACGAGGCTATGAGCATCCATAACTTAATAAGTACCATGAATGATCTTTCTGAAGAGTTAGACCAATGTACTTTGTCTAATGGTGGAGCAAAGGCCCTCTTAGCCATGCCAGGCCCACCGGTGAGAATTATCCATCTTATAAATTTTTGCTGATAGAATCATTTCCACTGGCTGGTGCCTCATCATTAGTAAGGCCAAGGATCTATTTGCATGCTGATTGGCTATTCGAAGATCTAGTAAATCATACTTTTTAGCATTTTGCCATACTACCTGTCGGTGTTTGTAAGCTCATTTGACTTTTGTTGACTGACTGCTAAGAATGATTGGTTTACCTCTGTGACTTTTTATGTTATGGGCACTGACTGTCAGTCTTCCTCAACACTCTCCCATGTGCTCAACACCTGCCTCACCTGCTCAAACCCCCAACTACTCAAATCCCACTCCTGCCTGCTCAACTCAAATCTTTTTTTTTTTTTTTTTTTTTTTTTTTTTTTTTTTTTTTTTTTTTTTTTTTTTTTTTTTTTTTTTTTTTTTTTTTTGGTTTTCTAAGACAGGGTTTCTCTATATAGCCCTGGCTGTCCTGGAACTCACTTTGTAGATCAGGCTGGCCTCGAACTCAGAAATCTGCCTGCCTCTGCCTCCTGAGTGCTGGGATTAAAGGCGTGCGCCACCACACCTGGCTCTCTTAGTCTTTTTAAAGATGTTGGTTCCCTGTCTGCAATTACAATTATCTTTCTTTCTGCATTTCCTTTGTCTTAATATTTTCCTATGTTACATACAAAACTGTAACTTGCATGGAATTTATTTTGTTACAATAAGAAATAAGCTCCCTTTCTTTTATTCTAAAATAACCAATTGTTTGAACGTCACTGCATTGGCTACTTTTTGTTGCTGTGATAAAATACCATGACCTAAAGGCACTCATAGAAGGAGGTGGTATTCTGCCTTATGGTCCATAATGGGGGAGAAGGCTGGACTTGGTTGCTAAGCAACTATGCACCCATGGCTCACAGCATGGTGAATGTCTGTCTACCTCTGCTGCCACCTCTAACACATACTCCTCAATGGAGACACTGCCTCTGCCCATGGCAGAGCAACGTGTAAGCTGATGGACAACCCTTCAGATCAGTTTACTCAGATAAACGTCGTAACCTCATCAGAGTCAAATTCCATCTCATCTATCAACAAGCCATAGAATGGCCAAATGTTAATCCACTTTTCTAGAGCTACTGAAATAGTACTAGCTCCTAAAAACCAGCCCAGCACATGAGACAAGCCTCCTGAGGGGACGCCATCCCTGCCTCCCATGCTCCTTGGCAGCTGTTACGTGCCCTTTGCTCTCTCCTCACATCTCACTTCTTCTGTCACACTCTGGGGCCCTTCCTCTCCCCTCTGGTTATAATAACTGCTCTTGGTGGGACCAGACCTCGGTTTCCCGAAGAACTTGATACTACCCCTCCTTGCCAGTCCTTGCTCCAGACTACTGTCACCCATGCACACATGAAGAGTCTTCACCATTAAGGCAGAAAGGAAAAAGAAATCTTACTAGCCCGTACCTCTCTCCTCATTACCACCACTTCATACCTCTCTCCTCATTACCACCACTTCATTTTGTCTCTTCCCCAGCTCTGAAAAGCCTCTGCGCCAACCACTGCTCTTTTCCTCTTTGAGGCTCACTAATTGAATTCCCTCAGACTGCTCAAAATTTGACTGTGGTCGCCACTGACCTCCATGTTTGCCTAAAACAACAGATAGGTTGATGCTCTACCCCCAGCAGCAACTTCCAACACAGAACATCAGTCTGTGGCTGAGGTAACCTCACATGGCTTCAGGGACCCCCCAACCCCTGCTGTTTTCACTGGGCACCCCCTGTCTCTTCTCAGTCCTCTTCAGAGAATCCTCCCACTTCCCCATTCTTGCCTACAGGAGTGCCCCCTGGGCTCACAGGGTCCCAGAAACTCCAGTCTTCTCTTACAAACTTTCGACATAGTCCTGTCCAGCCCTATTCCTTGAAATACCTTACAGCCTCCACATCCAACCTCAACTCTGCTGTCAAACCCATATGTACATCAAAAACACTTGATATCGCCACTTGGATAGCAAATGAGTGCATCTACCTAGCGTATGAAATATCAAAGCACAACAAAAGAGGGGGCTGGAGAGGTGGCTCAGTGCTTCAGAGCACTTGGTCTTGCAAAGGGACCCACATTCAGTTGCTTGCACCCACATGGAGGGTCACGGGTGTCTGTAACTTCAACTGCAGGAGATAATACACCTCTTCTGACCTCACTGGGGTTCTGAATGCACATGGCGCAAAAACATACATACAGATATATACATATACTCACGTAAAATAAAATAAGCATTTTTATGTGTACGGCTGTTTTACTTGTATGTATGTCTGTACACTGTGTGCATGCAGTGCCCTTGGAGGCCAGAAGAGTGTGTGTGTCTCCTGGACCTGGAGGTTATGAGCCTCCATGCGGGTGCTTGGAATAGAACCTGGGACATGTGGAAGAGCAACCGATGCTATTAACTGCTGAGCCATCTCTCCAGTCCTTAAAATAAATATTTTAAACCCACACAACAGGCCTACAGAATCCAAGCATCCCTCTGCAGCCTAGCTGACCACTCCTGATTCCTGCCTCAGTTGCCCTAAAAAACTGTCTCACAACTTTCTACTCTGAGCCACATTCTCTCTCCTCAATCCTCGTCCCCTCCAGTGGTTCTCAGTCCTTTCAAGATACCAGTCAGACTATGAAAGTCTCAAACTTTTCCAGTGACATCTCATCGACTAAAGTAATAAAGTTGCAGTCTGAGCAATGACCCACCATCCAAATTCATCTCTTATAACTACTGTATCACTTAATTTTCCAATTAAAAAATTATCATGTAAATAGATTAATAAGTAAAAGTATGATCTATTGTCCATACACACATCAAACTAATTTTCACTCCATGACCTTTGTTTCTGCTCCCCGCTCGGCTGACACACTGATTCACAGATACCTGCTGACACACTACTCACAGATATCAGCTGATACACTACTCACAGATATCTGCTGACACACTGATTCAAAGATACCTGCTGACACACTGATTCACAGATACCTGCTGACACATGGTCCTAAACCTTGTCTAACACATAATAGGTGCACAGTATTTGTTGAAGACACAAGCAAATAAATGTTCATATGTAAACTTCTTATGAACATAAATAAACATTTTAGCTTAGTGACTATGTAAATGGCAAGGGATTCTCAAGCGCTACTCACTTTCCGTTGTTTTACAGAGTCCAATTTTATGAGCCAATATGAAGCCACTTTTGTTTTATAATGCTTCCAGTTTTCCATGATCTATTGGGGGAGAGAAGTTAACAAATTTAATCTAGAATGCTCACCGAGAACAGTGAATGACCCTGTTATCCCTGACTATATATATCTGTGCCGTGAAGGAACTAGGAGTAACCATCCTACCGGTAATTCATAAAAAGATTCCTGCAGAGATTTAGTCAAGTCAGGGGTTCTAAACCTGAACCCATTTCTTTCTCTTTGGTAAGGGTAATATCACTCAGAGAGTAAAAGCTAGAAATTCTTGGATACACACATTTTAGGGAGGACTCTAACATAGATTTTTCTGTCTTTACTCACAGGGCTGTGTTACCCACATAGTGATAGAATATTGAACAATACATTCAAAGTCAGCCTATATTCAATTAGAGTTTCACTAGCCCTTTCTTTTGTATTACTTGTATATCTACAGAATTCCTCAATATACACCCTAGTAATGGATATTGTAGCAAGCATTCAAGTCTGGAACACAGGAAACATACAGCAAAGAATCTAATGCCTGACATTAATTATTAATTACGTTTCATTAATTGTATAAGCCTAACAATCTTCTTTATAGAAGAATCGCATTAGCCACATACATTAGTTCCACTGTCTCGTTTTCTAATTAAAAACATCAGACCTTAATGGGACCAAGTTTTCGCTCAGTGGTTCAGAGCACTCATTCCTCTTGTAGGGGACCTGAGTTCAATTCCTAGCACCCACTTTGCAACACATAACTATCTGTGACTCCTGTTCTAGGGGCTGTGATGCGGTCCTTGACCTCTGAGCAGTGGGCACGCATGTGGTGCACATACACATGGAGGCAAAATATTCAATAAATGAAATAAAATCGCAAAGAAAACATCATATCATAAAAGAAAGACAAAAATTCTGTGTCTGCTGCAAAGTTACTGGCTTTTCTTAGAAATAAATATTATCAAAGTAAGTAAAAACACTTCCAGGCTGGTGATAAGGCTCAGGGAGCAAAGACGCTTGCCGCCAAGTGTAACCTCCATTTAATCCCTGGGACCAACACACATAACCACACTAAATTAAAAAAATGTAAAACATATCTATCACAATGCCTTATACTCAATCTAAATTTTCTTTTGCAGTAACAAGCTCCCTGACAAACAGCTTAATGACTTTCACTTTTGGGGGGGAAAAAAATGCACAAAATTCAAAAGACTTGGATACATAACAATAATTCTCTAATAACAAGAATATGAAAAAAAGAATATGATGCCGTTATGGATTTTTGCAGCAAGAAATATTTTTCATATTTTGTTACTTCTATGCTCTTGCTTTATATAACCGGGTGAACAGTAAGAGGACCCAGTGCGAGCTTTGGTTCTTATTCTACATATGACCACTAGATGGTGCCTTGTCTTCTGGGGAAAAGAAAATCACAAGCCACCAACCCCACCCCCCAAACGTTTTGTGGCGGATGGTTGATCTAACTATGGGCATTTATAAAGCATGTCGGACGGATAAAAGAAACCTTGAGTGAAGAAATGTTCTTCCATCAAACCATTTCAGTGACCTTGGATTTCTTCCTGGCTGCGGAGCATCTGAACTTCTGCCGTTCCAAAACGCTCCACTAGGTGGCGGAAGTGAAAATAACTCTTCCAGGCTGTTTCAAAACGTGATTTTCCAGGCATCACCTGTAACTCATCTTGACATTTTTCTACCAGGGCGCTATTTTCATCCTGTCTCTTTTCATCTTAAGCTCTTCAACTTAGTTTTTAAATAGAAGAGTTTACCCTAATATTTCTTTGATCACGAAGAACAGTTATTATTTGATGCTAATTGTTCATACTTGAAAACCTTATTATATGATAAAATGTTCCTAATAACTAAAATGAATTCTTTTACTTTATAAAGTTTCTGGGGGCAAAAAGCAATATCAACTACATTTCCTATTCAATCAAGTACAATTCAACCAGAAAATACATTTGTGTGTGTGTGTAGATGTGTAGAAGGCATGTGTGCGTGTACATATGTGTACAATGCACATGTATGATGGTGTTTATGTGTGTGCACATGTGTGTGCGTGCATGCCTGTGGAGGTCAGAGGTCAGGGTACCCTGGGGTAGCTGCCGGGAAACCCCGGTAGTCTTGCTTCCTCTGCCTTTCCAGAACTGAGGTCACAGTTGCAGGCCACCATACCAGCTCTTTATGCGAGCTCTGAGGACCCAACTCAAGGCCATGCTGGCTCAGGAAGGGCTTTAGCAACAGATCTATCTCCCTGGTCCCAGACAATACATTTTAATGCTCTCAAAAGAGTAGACAGATGCTCTTTGGACTGTATACAGATACTCACATCTTCTATCAGGAGCTCCGACTCCGCGTCCGACTTCCCCGGAAAGCGGATTCTCATGTCCTTGAGGACAAACAAGGTCTGACTGGTGAGGTCGTCTTCCTGCTCTTTGGTTTTCAATTGCCGCAAAGACTCATTCTTAAATTTGAAAGAATACAGACACATGGAGGGGGTCTTATTCCACTGTACCAGTATAATGTGAAAGATAGTTCCAGGTAATAGGGACACACTGTTAATTTTTTAAGTGGACATTTGTGAATGTTTAACATTAAAATGGTTATTATTTGTAAGAGTGTCTTTTGTATTTTCTCCTGGTTGTATTTTATCTTGCTCAAGATATAAACATTAGGTATGAGTAATTCAGAAGGACTACCTAATCTGTTTCACTTGCCACCAATTCTTGGATTGGATAATAAGATCAGTCATCATTGTGAAGGGAATGAATTCACTTATGTCTCCAGAGTTCTCCCACTGGAAAGACTCATTCTTAAATTTGTTAATGTTAATGAAACCGAGACTTTATATAACTCTCTGGTCTAGCTCCAGCAAAATATAATAAAACCACCAACTTTCTCAATTGTACATTTCTCTAGTTTATGCTGAAAGGGGGATATTCCGTGTTAATATAATCTGCAGTAAGCATTCTAAATAGCATGATGCCTAGGCTCAATGCGTAGAGTTTTTTAAAACCAATTTTTAAACTATTAGAGTCTAAAAGAGGCATTTTCCATACACTAATCATGCTTGTTTCTATAGAAGATTAAGATATTGTAAGAAAAAGAAGCATGTGTTTACAAAAGCAATTACAAAAGACGTTACCCTCCTGCATCAGGAGATAGAAAAGAAAGCCATGCTTCTCTCTCTCTAACTTTGAGCTCTGTGATGTGGTGGAACTTGCCTCTTAGGAGTCCAGGGTACATGAGCAATGCAGTTTCCCAGGGTCGTGACTGAATTACAGAAGGGATTGGGGGGGTCCCTTTCCTCATCCTCTCGGCTGATCCCCTCTCCACCTGCATCGAGTACAGTGTTCCTCAACCTCAGAAGGACACAACCCATCAAAGGCTTACCAGAGTGTTGGTAGAACCGGCGTCGTTGCCATGAGGCAGGTGTCTCACGTAGGAGGAAGCACGGTTTAAGGAATGTGACCGAGATGCTGACGTTGGTCGTGCTAATGGTATCACTTGTTGAGAAGAAAAGGGGCGCACATCCCCTCTGGAAGGTAAGTGAGCAGAGATGGACCGGGGGCAGCTGACGGAACGCCTCATGGAATCTAGCGATGATGGAGAAATGCTGCTGTTAGTACGGTTTTCTGCCTGGTAGGTCTCCACAGACTAACGCTTAGACCCGGTGGTGGCTGGGTGACAAAGGTCAAGCCTAGACACCATCTCAAGAAGAGAAGTTCTGGTGTGTAAAGAACAGTTCTTCTGGGAAAACACTAAACAAGACGTCAGTGCTAAGTTCTCCAAGTGTGACGTTCGAGACACAGAAGGAAAGAGACAAACACTCATGAGCACATAGGTCCTTCTCCTTGATGTCACTCTTATAGAAACCTGGGCAGAAGAGGTGTGTGTGTGTGTGTGTGTGTGTGTGTGTGTGTGTGTGTGTGTGTAAATGCAGGAACACACATGCCACAACACACATGTGGCATTCAGAGGACAACTACATTTTCAGTCCTCGCCTTCAGCCTTGTTTGAGACAAAGTGTCCTCAGTGTCCATCATTTACTGCTATCGATGCAAGACTAGTTGGTCCCCCAGAGTACAGGGACCCACCCGTCTTCACCTCCAATCTTTCCATAGGAACACAGGAACTACAGATGTATTACTGCACCCAGCGTCATCTGAGTTCTAGGAATCTGTACCTAGGCCCTCACACTTGCGTGGCAAGCACTTCACACACTAAACAATCTTCCCAGCCAGGAAAAAGGGATTTCTATTGTCTAGACTATCAGAAGAGCCTTCCCAAAGTCACACAGCAAGGTGGTGGCCAAGGTCAGCCAACACCTCAAGTCCTCACCATTTGAATGCTAAAAGTCTCCACTTCTTTGTAAGTCCACAATGCCATCTATATACTAACCTTGAGTTAATACTAGCTACTAGAGTCTCTGTGTAGGTCAGAAATTAACCATTTCATAGTAAGTATCACAGGAGAGGGGAAAGCAGAACAGATAGTGGCCAGGATAAATAGATAAGGGACAGAATTCAGGGCTTCTTATGGAAGTCACAGAACAGAACGACATGAAGGTTATTCTCATGTAAATAATAATTGACTATTAAAAGAGCTACAGCAAAATTGGTAGCCTTACACAAACACACACACACACAGAGCGGGTAGGGAGAGAAGGAGCGAGGGAGGGAAGGAAAGAGAGAGATTTCAATAGCAAAAGATTTAAGTGAAGAAAAAATGAAGTCAAAGAATAGGACTGTTATCAAAATAATTATCTAAAAAAAAAACATCAAATATTTGCCCTTGTGGATTCTGGGAACCCTGATGAAAGGGAAGCAGCAGCCCTGGTAAGCTGTGGCTGAAGACCTGGATAAAAAGAGAATTGCTCAACACCACCGCACTTAATCTTTCCTTCAGCTCATTCTTCTAGATCCTCTATCCTGAGTTTGTTCTCTGCTTGGAGAATATATCAATCTCCATTAGTTAAATAAATTACTCAAACTCACATGAAGCCGGGTTGCATACCCAAAAGTCTCTCTTCATCAGCTGTTGAAAAGAACTCAAAAGTTCATAAATGCGATAGATATAAATGGTAAGTTTAGGGGAGCACTTCTAAAAGATTCTGTGAGCTTGTGGTAAATGTAGTATTGCTTCTTTATGATCTGGGGAGAATAAAAATACATACTCATTCAAGTTTTAGAAGATGCTGTTTAAAAACAAAAGACTTCTGCTGGAAGTCTTAGCATCTTTCTGTATTTGTGATGCCCAGCAGTTCTTAGCAGCACACTATATGGGAACATGCCACCCATCAGTCTACCTGTAAAAGATATTAGTTACAAAGGTCACGTATTTAACATACAACAGCAATACAAAACTCATGTTCGAAGGAGGAGGAGGAGAAGAAGGAGAAGGAGAAGGAGAAGGAGAAGGAGAAGGAGAAGGAGAAGGAGAAGGAGAAGGAGAAGGAGAAGGAGAAGGAGAAGGAGAAGGAGAAGGAGAAGGAGAAGGAGAAGGAGAAGGAGAAGAATTCTAAACCATATACTCCCAGCTACACTGTAGGTCTTTACAGGTCTTAGGTAAGGATTGAATAATGAGAACCTGCTCGTGGGGTAGAAGGAAAGTATTGTCTCAGTCACCTTACTTTCTCCCTTATCACCTACATACCTGGAAATTCAGACAAGAAAACTAAAGTAGTTAGATACACCGGTGATTCTGAGTAGATTAGGTTGTGACTTCCACCTATAAATGATGTGAGAGAAAAAAGTGTTTATGTTGCTTTGCGAGGCATTGACAATACCAAGCCCACTGTCTACACGAGAAAGTGTCACTCCTGATCGGGACTTTGCCCTTGGTCATTAGAGCATGTGTGGCTATGGGGCTACTGGCTTAAGATTAAAGAAAGAAAATAAAACAAAGTAAAACCCTTGGTATAGTTCCCACCTAAAGATACAATGAGGAAACAAATATGTAATTAAATTGGGTTGACTTAAAATAAAGATTCCAACACAAAAACCTGTTTTAATTCTGCTTCCCACTTTATTATGCTACTGTCTAATCTTGGTTCTTGAACCTACTGGTCCCAGAGCATAGAACAATCTCAGAGCTGTAAAACTCTCAGGATCTTTTCTCTCCCTGGCCCATAACCCTCATCAGTCCACGCTATTAAATAATAGACACATTAGTTGACAGGCAAAACCCGGAAAAATTTGGGCATAAAATGTCAGCTTCCAAAATAAAAACTGAGTCATATTTATCTAGAGCCGCATTTACAAAATCTTTCAGGAAAGGAAGCAAAAGAGAGTTATCGTTATCAATCACTGGTGATTGAGACTATCAATCAATAAGGTGGATTCCATGCTAAATACACGAACCTTCCATGTCAGGGGCAGTGGGAGCATGTATCTCAATGGAATGCTTGGAGAAAAACAAACGATTGTTTCTCCGAATTCTTCCTTTTATTAGTTCTCCACTCCTTGGGTACTTTACTACAAGCCTCACAGGCCAGTTTTAACACACATACCAGGACCCTCGTGTCCTAACTAACCACTGCTGGGAATCAGCTCTGCCAAAGCTGCAGCCTGTTCACTACACTGCTGAGCTGGAGAATTTGGTGGACCCTTGAGACCCTATGTGCTGTGCAAAAGACTGTGTGGCACGCGTCTTAAGACAGTCCTACTTCAGAGGTAGCAGCAAGAAGGTGTATTTCAAGAAAAATCTGGAAAAAATGGAGATATTGGCTTGGATGTTTAAGGGTGAGTGGCAAATCAGAGGCTGGATCATGGTCACTGGCACTGAGGGAAGGAAAGAAAGGAAAAGAGAGAAAGAATGCAGATAGCTGGAGGGAACAAGATGGAAGACGAGTTGGTTGCTTTCCTCAATGCCTGGGATGTACCCAGAGTCCTGATTACGTGCTTGCCCCGCATGAAAGCTAGAGGGAGCACAATGTTAACTGCTTCCCAGTTCTGGGGCTCAAAGAAATATCAAGTCAAATGCCTGGAGAGATGTTTAACTAAGGAACAGTACCAAACAAGGTAAGTGGTAGGCAGAAACTGAGTCAGACATGATGTGGGCTTAAAAGAGAGCACATTCCACCTAAAAGCCTTACGGCACATCCACAAAACCCAGGCCACAGCTTAGCAATCACACTGTGGGACACAGGAGGAAGGAAGGCTCCTCAATTCAATCCACTCCTTCTTACAGAAGTTGAGAGGGTTTGAGGGATGGACCAGCTCTAGCCAGGAAAGACGGGAGAGAACACAGGTTTCCTCACACAGAACAATGCTTCTTTTGGCCCACAGACTTTTTATTGAGTTCAAGAGTTTCAATTCTATAGTTCTTCTTCTATCAATGTAGGAGAGATTGACTTACTGGATTGCTGGATTATCTTGCAGTGACTGGTGTGCTTAAAGCTATATGAGACTTGGTCTAGTCTCTTATGACACAGCTCTTTTTCGTTCTCATCCAGCTCTGAACTGCTGCTGCTACTGCTGCTGCTGTCATAGCTGCTGTCACTGCTACCGTAATACTTCTGCTTCTTCGTGACCTCTGCACACTCTGGCATGCAGCACAGGGGCTGAAACAGAGGGACAGGTTTGATTAGAATCCCGCCGCACAGGGTGCACTGTTTTTAGACCCCGCCCCCACCCACCCATGCTCCCTGCTTATTAGTGATGATGGAAAGCCCTCTCTACTGCTTGCTGCTCTTTGGCCAATAGAGCGCCACCTAGCTGTGAATCTGGCTTAGCCTACGATGGCTCAGTCCTGAAGAGGACAAGGCTGTTTTTACATGACCACAATAAACAATAGCCGACTTCTGTAAATAAAAACAACAAAGTGAGAGGAAATGTTTAATATTTTATATATATATACATATATATATGTGTGTGTGTGTGTGTGTGTATATATATATATATATATATATATATTCTAAACACGATCAGCTTTCTTTACTCTGCCCAAGAGAGATTAGGTAATCAAGCCTTACCCAATAAAATATGAGTGGAGGTGGGGGAGAGGGAAAGAGAGACAAGCAGGACAAACGGACTAAGAAAGCAGAAACAAGAGAATCCATTAGAACACTGTGCACTAAAATATAGCCCAGGAATCTATTCACTCGGGTAATGTACAGGAAGTAAAGCATTACTCAAATGGCAAGCTCACTATTGATATTTATGTATTCATCTATTTATTTTCCTTGGAATTGGACCCTAGGCCAGACTCACCAAGTTTATATATATGTATATATGTGTATATACACAGTGTGCGTATACATATATATACACATATGTATACATATGTGTATATATAATTTATATTTTATATATTAATATTAGTTAATTATCCACTGTCTATGTGTGTCCCTTCACAGAGAATCTCTAACTTCAATGCATTCCGGCCACAGTGGAGCTGTCACTGCTTTTTTATCATCCAGGTGATATATGAAACATGACATATGAAAATCACCGTGGGGAGAAACTTTTTGGAAGAGGGACAGGACTCAGAGGAGTGACTCTGTACAGATCTGATGATCACAGTATCGTGCCCTGGTATTTCTCAGAGAACCAACCTGCTTCCATTCCTCTGACAGATGCTTCTAAAGACACCAGGTTGAGGGGCAGGGAGAGAGATGAGACGGCCTAATTTCAGAAAGAGTGTGCATAATTCAGAACGGACAGCTCTGTTACTCAGCTGTTTTAAGAGTGTGCATAGTTCAGAACGGACAGCTCTGTTACTCAGCTGATTTAAGAGTGTGCATAGTTCAGAACGGACAGCTCTGTTACTCAGCTGATTTAAGGCTGCTTGTTACACACATCATACAACTCCTGTTCCTGCTGAGACAGATTTCTGCAGTTGTATACTAGTGGCTTTGATGTTTTGTATACCATAATGAATTCCTTGGATGTTACGGCAGCTTGTGGGACAAAACTGTCCCTCCAGTGTGACAGTATAGGGTAAGAAAGGAGGAGGAGAGGCATTTCAAGAATCACCTAGAATACAGACCAAGCCAAAGCATGATAGTGTTAAAGTTACAGCTTGTGTGATGGATGAAATACAACCAAGATGGAAGAGGAGCTGAGTACACTAGGGTACCAACTTGCATTTAAACAAATGCTCTCCTCCTGGTGATCTAATATTAAAAGAGTACCAAAAATGTTCAAACAGAAATGCATTAAAAACATTTGCCAGCAAGGCAGTCATCAAACACACTGACAACCTGGACAAACATGAACTCCAAAGAAAAGATGTTCCTTCAGAGGTTTAGCATATCCCGAAGGACAGAGGCTTGATCAACCCTCCTTCCAGCGGCACAAAGCTTCAGGCTTTCCCAAGGACCCTGAGTCCATATGGATTCAACCCTACTAGGAAGCCACGGAGGACGCGGGGCAGCTGAAGCCCTGGGTCATGAACACACACAGGACTTTGTGACCAGCATACTGTTCAAGCAATATGCGAAGAGGAGTCATGGCAATTGAAATCCCAGTCATGCTCTAACTGTGGGGTGAGATTTTAAAAGTGGCATGAAGTTATGACATTAATTATATTTTATTTGCAGTTTCATTATGAAACAGGGCAGATATAAAAATGCATACTGGTATAGATAAATATGTACTTACCAACTCTCTTGATGCTTTACTGTTTTACTAATTAATATTCCTTAAATTCTCAAATATTGTTTATTGTATATAGTAAAATACTATATACAGGATAGTATAATACTTCTGTTTTTCCTATACAAAGTTGATTTAACAAAAACATTTCAAATTATTCAACTAATGAAGCCCTTGGTGACCCCTGTTCACCATGAAGTACTAGCTCTCTGAAATGGGAGTTCTCTTTGGAAGTATGGGTTCTTTTAGACACCTTGATAAAACTTAAATAAAAATTATAAATAAACTTCTATATTAATTATGCCAATCTCAGCTGCTTTGTAAGGAACTGCCCAGTTCATCTCACTTCAACAAATACATGGTTAGCTTCTCCAGTTTACTCTGGATGAGAGAAGTTGGAAAATATACACTGTGAGTTCTTCCCTGGAATCTGTCATCCTTTACTTGGATGGCAAGTCTCCTGTAAGGAAAATATAAGACGTCAGGGACCTTTGCATATGCCTTTCTACCATCAATGTTGTTTCCCCAGGGTGTCTCAAGTTGGTTTTGGCATATGGTGATGACTGCTTAGGAACTCTAGTGCTACAACCAGTTGGTGCAAGATACTTATAAAATAGGCAAAGCTTAAAAACTCCTCGACTGTTTCCCCCAGTGGAGCCATGACTCATAAGGGCATTCACTTTCTCAGATAATCTGAACCTCTTTGTTTCACAGGAGCGTACAGCATTCAGAACAGTTTGTGACATCTGAGGTCTTCACACAGGTGTCCCTTGCCAGGATTGCCTTGCTTCCTTTTCATTTCTTGCTCCTGAAGCGTGCCACAGACTTCCACGCCTCCATCGCATCCAATCAACACAGAGTGACAACTCCAAGGCTCTGCCTTGCTTGCCCCTCCCAACCCGTGAAGGTAAGGCTCATTTTGCAAACCTGTTTCCAGTGGAAATACCTCCAGTCTAGAAGGCTGTCTCCAGGCAACCCTCCTAATTTACACTCCATATACTCACCACGTACACCTTGCTTTGACATTTACCTATCCCCTCTTCAACTATCCAATGAGAACATTTTGGACACATTCGACAATTTTGACCAATAGATTTGGGGATGTGCAGTGTACTAGACACTCTTAGGTGCTACAGATGAAAGATAAAATGTACTCCCCACCTTAAAAGTACACACAACCTCTCACAAATAACGACTTGTCACAACTGCTCTGAAACAGCATTACTCATGGGCAAGAGGGGGGATGAGGGAAAGTTTAAGTAGACTTAAACTTAAGTCTACATAGTGGAGCAAGGCAAGTTCAAACGAAGTAGCCATGATGCAAGCTAGTTAGGGAGTCTCTAATCAGTCCACCAATAATACATCAGTGTGTTTTCTTCTTCTTTGTTTTAGTGACCAGGTTTAAAAGCATACCTATATGTTTAATGTTCAATAAAGCCTACGTGTATGCTTTAGTGAACAATTGTTAAAGCATACGACCCTAACAAATTGTGTGTGAATGGAGAGATGGCTCAGCAGTGCTGAAACATGTGTGAAGAAGTTCCCAGACACTGAGAAGCATGTCTAGGGGCTGGCGAGATGACTCAGTGGTTAAGAGCACTGACTGCTCTTCCAAAGATCCTGAGTTCAAATCTCAGCAACCACATGATGACTCACAACCATCCGTAATGTTATCTGATGCCCTCTTCTGTTGTGTCTGAAGACAGCTAAAGTGTACTTACATATAATAAATAAATGAATCTATAAAAAAATGTGTGTCTATGATTTCTCAAATTCAACTTTGTGTTTCCCCGTTAGTGAGGAATATCTCATACATTAGACAGAGGAAGCAACATCACAGATGCTAAGTTAAGCAGACATGTGCCTCTCTTCTGACTACACAACAACGTACGTCCCCATTCCTAAGAACTGGGCCTGTTTGTAAGAACACTCTGTCAGCAAAGGAAAGGCTCCCAAAGATGCTGCAGAGATTCCTGATGGCAGCACTTATTACCACACCGTTTGCAATGGCTGTGCTATGTAACCAACCCTAAATGCCAATAACAGAGCACTGGACAAGGAAATGTGTGCTTCACACACACAATAAAAGTTTTCAGCCATTAAGAAGCCAAATTTGTGTCATAGGAAAACATGCAGCTGGGATATTCGTGTTAAGTGAATTAAGACAATCTCAGATCAATATTGTACATTTTCTCTTGGTTGTGGTTACTTCATTTTATATAGATACATAAAATCATGGACATAATCTTAATACAAAAATGAAAGTAAAAAAAAGTTTAGGAAGGCAGGGGAAGCTAATAGAAAAAATGGGCAAGAAAGGTGAAAACAGAATTACACTCAACTGAAGTGGAAATTTCTGGTTTCTTTGGGGACTCAGTTATGTCATGTGATGTTAGCCGAAGCAGGCACAGCGGAGAGGATGTTTTGCTGAAGCAGACAGGTGAAAGGGCGAGTGATGATTAGAAGGAGTGTACATATAACCCCACAGTGTGACGAAGCTCGTGCGTTAGTTTGCCTTGATCTGCTTCTCTCGCCTTGCTGAAGACTGTCTTGAATTGGTTTGTCTTGCACAGTGTGGTTGATCTTTGCTTTTCGTGACTTTGTAGAGAGTAACTCGCCAAAGAACTTCTCGTGAAATTCCAGAGGCTTCTTGCCACTCAGCAGAGCTTCTCCGTTTCTTCACTGCTGGTTCGTGTTTGGTGTTTTGATAGTGGGCTGGACTGATGACAACGAAGATTGGAATAGTCCCCAAAGAACTATTTCCAAGCATGTCCACAACACCCGTTTCCTATTAACCTTTCTTCTCCCTTACCTCTGGTGGGTGGTGGGCTAACAGGGAGATTAAAGCACCCTTATTAAAGTAGGTTGTGAAAACTCTAAGCCTACACTCAGCATACAATGTGGACATTCACACTGTATGGAAACTAAATGAACAGACAGGAGAGTTTCCTATTAATAATGTACCTCTAGTGTCACAATCTGCCTTATCTATAATCCCAAATACTTCTTTGTTAGCTATCTAGGACTATAATAAAACTCTAACATTGAACTTAGAATAGGGGTAGTCCTCCTATGTCCAGCCTATCTGAATCTCTAGGCATTCATTAGCACTTGGGGATGAACCAAAACTCTAAAGGAAGCTAGTGAAACAAAGCTCGAGTGTGCGGTAATGCTATTTACCTGGTTTTGCCTTCACTGAACACAAAGTTCCTTAAGCTCCTATGAAAGTGCATCCTAATTGTTAAGGAAAATGCCTAGCAGAGATCACTTGCGCTCATGACATGGACTTGGTCACCATCTCACCTTCGGTCCTCGGACCCGGGCGGTTTTCCCCATCAGCTTTTCGTCATCGATTTCACACTGTTCCAGAAGATCCAGAAGATCTTCCTCCTTCAAAAACATGATGAAAATGGTGATCACTAAAAGTATAGAGACTTTTTACGGGGTCATTAATCTCTACAAGTTGGTGTTCGGTGGTTATTCTAGAACCTATGCAGTGGTGATTACTCAGATGAAAGAAAGAAACATTAAAGGCTTCAGGAAACTACCAAAATCTGGGGATAAACATAATACACAGCTGAAGTATGTGTGCAATCGTCATAGGCAAGCATGTTCTTCCCAACGTACCACTGAAATCTCAGACTAGGCAACCGTAATAAATCATCTCGCTGGACACTAAGACATGAAAAGCTCATGCTTGCCTTCCAGACTTCATCCCATCAATCATTCCTATACTGATTAGCACAGTTTAATATTAAAACAAGACACGGAAAATGAAAACTGGCCAGGAGTTTCATTTAGAAAGAATTTAATGGGAGAAAAAAAAAAGCTACACAGAGAAACCCTGTCTCAGAAAAAAAAAAAAAAAAGAGAGAGAGAGATTTGTTTAATGGGTGCCATTAATGAAGCTGTTTAGAAATACTAATTATTGCATGAATATTTTTACAGTCTTATGAATTATTTTAATTCAATGCCTATTATTGGTAGAGGAAATTTCTAAGTATCCCTGTAGCCTTATCTTATGAGCCTCTGAATTTACTTTGAAATCAAAGGGAAAACTGTAAGACCATCCGCCAACTTTGGAAGTTGCACAGCTGTACTGAGGGGTATGATGAACCACCTCATTGTGTGATCCAGACCTCATCACTGACAAAACTAAGCTCACACACTGTGATTTCTACTTCAAAATCTCCTTAAAGTTTATAGAAGAAACCAGGAGTCACACACAGCTCACACTAGAAATGCATTCCAATCTAGGAAAGACAGCTATAAAAATGCCAAAAAGCCTCTGGCTTTGATACACTGGATTATAGGAACAGCATCATTAGAAACTCAAAACTAAGCTCAAGGAGTCTGATTTTATTCAGAAGAAAAATCATAACAAACAATATTTTCATCCTAAAAACTCCAGATGAACTAAACAACCATAAATTTTTAAAGAGAAAGCTACAGGTGAACCAAGTGCAAAGGAGTTCAATTCTCCAGAAAGAGTCAGGTTCCTCCCTAGAGAGCAGAGAGGAGTGGTCACTTTCAACTTTGGGATCCTCTATCAAATCTGGGCAAAGACGGCAGAGACAAAGCCATCATAGGTGAATTCTGCTGAGTTAAGACTGTCACCTTGAGATAGTATCAGGATGATATAGTAAGAGCCCCAGCTAGCCTGTCTATCGAGAGCACGCACAAAAATAGAGATGTTCAGCCAGCTCCCAGGTGTTTCCCAGGTGTGCCAACACCATAGCTGATCCCGAGTGAGTGAGGCCACCCTGACATTCTCTCCCCGGCTAAATGCAAACATGTCTGCCCTACACAATTCACTGCAAAGTAAGATCAGCCCAGGAAACCACTCAGCTGTTACCTGTCAGGGACACACAATAAGCAAATAAACACAGAGATTTGTTATACTGCAATAAAGAACCAATAGACCCTGCACAAGGAAAAAGAGGGAGGGAAGGCGGAAAGAGGGAGGGAGAATGGACAGAGGAAGAGAAAGAAAAATGAGAGAGGAGGGAAGAGGAGAGAGGAGGAGGACAGAGAGAAATAGAGATGGGGAAATGAAACAGGTAAACGGAAGAAAGACTTGGAGGTGTGAGTTTTTGTGTCAGATTTCAAGACAGAGCCTTGCTCTGGAGCCCAAGCTGCTCTACAACTCTAGGCCATCTAGACAATCATTCTGCCTCAGTCTCCCAAGTGCTAGTCAGGCAAGCCTGTGCTGCCTCAAATGAGGGGCAGGGTCATAATTGTTCTTCTTTGCCAAGTCTATGTAACATCAAAAAAAAAAAAAAAACTAGTGCAGTGTTAGCTATAATTAAAAGAAGAACATCACAAGCCACTGGATTCCCTCAACGGATTTCCCTATCCAGTTTCATACACCAATCTACGTCAGGATGCATTTTATTATAATGAGATTACAGCACAGTATCAGAATGATCAGCCTGAAGCTTGTCCTGCTATGCATCTTATTGATGAAGTCACTTGGTTAGCTCTGAAATGTGACCACCTCTTAAGAAGAAAAGAATCAGGAACACCATAAAGGTAAAGTGTTTCTATATGTAAGGCTCAGGTGGCATCCAGTGTGTGTGTGTGTGTGTGTGTGTGTGTGTGTGTGTGTGTGTGTGTGTGCATGCGTGTATGTGTGTATGTCTGTAAGTACACTAGTGTGTTCATGTGTATATATCTGTGCACATGCTTATGTGTGTACATGTGTATATGTGCATGTGTGCATGTTTGTCTGTATGTCTTCTGTATATCTGTATGCATGCATGTGTATGTACATGTGTGTGTATCTCTGTATGCATATATGTGGACATATGTATATATGCATGCGTCTATGTGCATGTGTGTATGTCTGTGTGCATGCATGTATGTAATTTGTGTGTATATCTGTGTGTTTGTGTATGCATGCTTGTGTGTTTACATGTGTGTATGTGTATGTATGTCTATTTGCATGCATGTGTGTGCATGTGTTTGTGCATGTGTGTATGTTTGTGTGTATGTCAGTGCACATGTATGTATGTGCATGTGTATGTATGTATGTGTTTGTATTTACAGAAGTCAGTGAAGGTTCTATATCAACCACTCTGCCTTATTCCCTTGAGACAGGGTCTCTCCCTGAACCTGAGCCCGGCTGGCAGCTGGCAATGCCTGTCTCTGCCCCATAAAGCACTGGGGTTACAGAAGTATGAGCGCTTACAACCTGCGTGGGTGTAGAGGATTTGCAATCAGGTCTTCATGCTTAGACAGCAAGCACTTCTCCCCACTGAGCCATATCCTCAGCCTGAGATGGGCCCTTTACTAAGGATACCTTGTTTGGCTCTCTCCTCCTCTCTGCGAACACTCATCCTCAGCCTAAGATGGTTCATTTCTAAGGACACAGAGCTTGGCTCGCCCCTTTCTCTATGCGAACACTCATCCTCTCACCCGCATCTTTTTCAGAGGATTGTTCATTTCTCGCTGTAATGAAGCTGCTCTTCCCGAGAGGAAGGTCTGGAAGGCAACAGCCAGCAACCCTTCATACTTCTCAAGCAGTGCTTTATCTTCGGGAGGATAAATTCTCCTACAAAAAAGGGAGATCAGAGAAACCCATTTGCTTACAAGAATCTAACACAATTCAGTAGCTAAGATCACCGGTTTAGAGAACTGCTGTCTCCCTCCCTCTGGGCTAAGTAGGTGCTAGAAACAGACATGGATGAGTAAGGGGGGAGTCCCAAGTATCCATCTGGTATACCATTTATGTAGACAAGTCCCACTGAAGGGTTTGAAGAATGGTGTTTGGACAAGTTCATGAAATACTGAACTTTGAGAGAAAGTGTTCTGGGGACCTGGGATAATGCAGAAGGTATGTATGTATCAATGTATGTATTACATACATTGTCAGGGTCCATGTACTCGTGCATGTACTCATGGGGTGAGGAAATGAAAATAGAGCGGAAGCAGAATGGGAAAAGTATCTTCACCTCTCCTTGCTGCTCTGGGGGTGTTATCAGGAAGAAGGGCTACCAGAAAGGGTGAGAAAATCTGAACCCCTGCCAGACCCTCTGCAAAATCCTCATGTGGTGATGTCAGGCTGGGAGGAGGGACCATCTTTCCAGGAATATTTTGGTCCTTTCCAGGGGTATTTTGTGAAGATTGCCCACACCCTCTCTCCCATCTCCACCCAGACCCTTCAAATACGTTCTTCTTTTGCCGCATTGTTAAGGAAGTACAGCAGCCACCAGAAACTGCCAGAAAGAGTATTAGAAGACATGACTTTTGCTTTTCTTAAAATACTACATAGTGACCAAGGACAGTCAGAGAAAACGTTGGTTAAAAACCTCCCTAGGCAGAGCAGAAGCTGGCCCAGTCAGCAGGAGCTCTCTCGAGCCAAGAGCCGTCTACCTGCAGACACCCGTTCATGTCCTGAAACAAAATCAGCGAGAAGCTGTTTCTAAAGAAGAAAGCATAGCACTTAAAAAACGCTGAAAAAGGCTAGAAGGAAGCACCACCTCCTCGGCCTCAGAAAAACAAAACAAAACAACAGCAACCCGGCAGCAACGTCTACCTGTAATTCCCCATATGTCGGTTTTCATGTTCTTCCTGCGAAACCTGCTTCCGTACTTGAAGGAGTCTCTCTTTCTAAAAATGAACAGATTTTTATAAAAAATTATGTTAGGTTATGCAGTTGAAACTGTAAGTCGCTGTTAAAACGTTCACACCAGGCTGAGGTGTGGCTCCGTGACAGAGCACTTGCCTAGCACGGGTTCCCTATGCACCACAGCACAAGTCAGAATAAAAATAAGCCAAGACCCCAATCCCAGCGCCCATACCAACTCTTCTTTCCGCCTCTCCAGCTGGTGCCTCTGCTGTTCCCAGTCAGAGGAGCCTGGCGAAAGCCTTCTCGCTGGGTTTTGACCGTACAGCCTCCTCTGAGCCTCTGCTTTTTGTTTGGCCAAGTTTTTCCTTTTATCGCTGGTCCTGAAATATAAAACACAAGACTATAACTCACTTCAGAAAACTTCTGGTGGCATCCTTCTGGGAAGGGATTGCAGATGAGGAAACACTCTGGACTGGGAATAAAGTTGTTAAGTTTATATCTTCACATACATCCTACCCATCTAACTATCAGTAAAGGGGCTCTGTAAGGAAGTGCAATGCTTTTCCTGGTTGTCAACTTGACTATATCTGGAATGAACTACAATCCAGAATTGGAAGGCTCACTTGTGATCCAGATCTTGAGGCTGGGAGATACAAGTTTCTAACCTGGATCTTGGCATAGAGATCTTGAAGCATAGTGGCTGTGAATCCCAGGAGACTAAGGCAAGTAGATTCCTGAGTTCAAGGACATTTGGAACAAAGCAAGTCTTAGATCCAGCCATGGTGGCACACAACTTTAATCTGGGCCACACCTTCTACTGGAGACTTACATAATGACATTGGAAAAAGGAAGATTCACTCTTCTTCTGCTTGCCTTGTGGGACTGAACGGGCACTAGATCCTTGGACTTCCAATCACAGCTGCTGCTGACCATTGTTGGGGAGTTGGACTACAGACTGTAAGCCATCATAACCAATTCCCTTTTCTATAGAGACTAACCATAAGTTCTGTGACTCTAGAGAACCCTGACTAATACAGGAAGGTAGTGCTTTAGAAAATAACAAGAGATGGAAATCCTATATGTCTTGAAGATTCCAAGGCTCCTGGTTTCACAGTTCATCTTAGAAATGCAATATCTATGGTTGTTGGCAAATTAAATGCTGAATCTGTCTCCCTCTCTTAAACTTAAGCAACACTCATGTGTTTTATTTTCCCTTCGAGGCTTCATCTAGGTGATTGACAAATGTGTCTCTCTTTCTTTTACCGACTTGTTTTCTTTACACTCTGCTACGCTGAGCACCCTTTATTGCATTTCCAGACAGGTCTAAAACCCTAAGAACTGTCACCACTTGAAAACTGACTCCACATCCTTCCCATCGTTTTACTCAACTGTGAACATTTAGCAACGACTCTCCAGTGTGTAGAGACGACGTCCTGCTCTGGAACATTTGTCTCTGCACCTCCCTCTTCTCTCCCATCCCTCCCGTGTGGAGCCGGACTGAATCTGAGATCTTTCTTTGCCTCTGCACCTCCCTCTTCTCTCCCGTCCCTCCCGTGTGGAGCCAGACTGAATCTGAGATCTCTCTTTGCCTCCATGGTTGCAGCAGGGTTAGTAATTGAAAAGCAAAGTAAATACTGCCCTCAGCCACGAAGATGTACCAGAACAAAGCCAGCCAGAGCCCTCAGCCCTAACCTTGGACACCGTGCCTGCTTCTGTGGTCATGGATGCCAATCTCGGGAAAGACGGGCTGCTATCTGCTCAGCTTGAAGAAGGAAGAGTTGTGTAAGCTACAGAGTGTCCACTGAATTCATTAAAGATTGCTTTCCCAAATCAAATGCTTTGGAAAAAGGACAGATGTAAAAGTGAGGGACCAGACAGATTTCTGATGTTAGTGACTAGTGACTAAGAATATTTCTGTTCCAATGATGACTGTGAGTCCGGTTGGGTGTGCTCAGTGGAAAGAAAATTCCAGGGCTGAGATAGGTATTTATCATTGTCACCATTATCACCATCATGTTTAAGATTCCAGTTTTTCCTAAAATGATCACTTATACATAGCAGAGACAAAAGGAAAAAATGAGAGAGGGAAATAAAAGGGGGAGATGGGGGAGGAGCACGGGGAGGAAGGACCTTCTGGTTTTCTTTTTTAGTGGTGTGGCCTTTTATTACGGAAAAAAAAGCCCAGAACCAAGCAGTAGCTTGCCAACAGATGCCCCAAAGCATCAGAATTTCTCTGTTACATGTCCTGCTGGGGTGACAGGAAAGGAACAGTCTGCAAGAAAACGGTTTCTGTGCAGTTCAGCCAAGAGGACGCAGGAGGTGTCTCCTGGATCTTGTTTCATCTTATAGCACTGCTATAGGCGACTGAGGGCGGGGGAGGGGGAGTTGGAATGTGTCTCCTTCTGCTCCAGTCAGAACTGTAAACAAACCCATTTCCTTTTTCTAACTCTTATCTGCAGATTGGATCAGCAGACCCAGCAAGCAGGGGACCCTGGGTCCTGCTACAGAATTAAGGACCCAAGTCAGGTCACACCAGCGCTGCATGCACACCTGTGTGGACAGGGCAAAGGTGATAGTGGAATTTCAGTTAGAATAGCCTTTTCACATTCTGGTTTATAGGAATATTGCCAATAAAAACTTATATCTTCATTTCTATAAATTTAGGTACAGGTTAGTACTAATGGCTCTTACTACTCCAGAGAACAGAATAAATTTAACCACAGGCCAGACAGTTGGTTTTCACTTAGCATCTTAACCAACAGGTTTTCCCTTCAATTATGTCTGTACATTGACCTGAGAAGTTTTGTTGCCCACTTTTGTGACTCTTCCTCACGCATTACTTTGACAGTCTCTCCGGGGGCTTTCTCCTTCCCTCTGCTTCAGCTGTGGTGTGTCCAGTACTAGTCACAGCAGATGGGTGAAGGTGCTCTACCTTTCCCCTTCCTACGTCCTCAACAAGTCCTTTCCCAGACTACAAGGCTCTCCTACCTTTATCTTCCCATTCAAATTATATACAGCATTCTCTACACTAGCTATGGCCCAAAAGGTATGAAAACAGACAGAGGGTCCACTGCCCTTTCAGAGGTGACACTATAGCCAGGATGGGAGACAGGATATAAACCAACACACAGGGCACAATGTGGTAGAGAAGAGGGTGAAGTTAAGAGGAAGGAGAAGTAAGGCTGGAGCTAGGTTTGAAGAGAAGAAATAACATAAAGGTGTCTGGCCCCAGAGGTCCACGTGCTGGGAGCTTGATATCCAACCTAACGTACTGAGAGTTCACAGAACTTTTAGAGGAAAGAGCCAGGTGATGAGGTGAACAGCCACATCAGTGAAAGGACCATCGTGTTTCCTGAAAGCCAGGGTTAGTTCTGAGTTGGATTGAGGCTTAGAGGCTGAATGAATTGCAGTGAAAGATGGTTATACACAGAGCATGCAAGCCTCCTGTCTGCCTCATAATCTCACACCTCACCATCATCTCATACCTCACCAACTCACACCTCACCAACCATCTCACAACTCACCACCTCACACCTCACCACCTAACCACTTCACACCTCACCATCATCTCCCACCTCAACACCTCACACCTCACCATCTCACACCTCACCATCATCTCTCACCTCATCACCTCACGCCTCACCATCTCACACCTAATCATCTCTCACCTCACCATCATCTCACACCTCAACATCTCACAATTCACCACCTCAACACCTCACACCTCACCACCTCACACTTCACCATCTCACACCTGACAACCTCACACCTCGCCATCTCACACCTCACCACCTCACACCACACCACCTCAACATCACCATCTCACACCTCACCACCTCACACTACACCACCTCAACATCACCATCTCTCACCTCACCACCTCACACCTCACCATCTCACACTTCACAACCTCATGCCTCACCACCTCACACCTCACCATCATCTCTCACCTCATCGCCTCACACCTCACCATCTCACAGCTCACCATCATCTCACACCTCAACATCTCTCACCTCACCATCATCTCACACCTCACCATCATCTCACACCTCACACCTCACCATCATCTCTCACCTCATCACCTCTCGCTTCACCATCTCACACCTCACCATCTCTCACCTCACCATCATCTCACACCTCAACATCTCACACTTCACCACCTCAACACCTCACACCTCACCATCTTACACCTCACCATCTCAAACCTCACCATCTCTCACCTCACAACCTCACACCTCACCATCTCACCATCTCACACCTCACCATCATCTCACACCTCACCATTTCTCACATCACCATCATCTCACACCTCACCACCTCACACCTCATCATCTTACACCTCACCATCTCACACCTCATCATCTCTCACCTCACAACCTCACACCTCACCATCTCACACCTCACCATTTCTCACCTCACCATCATCTCACACCTCACCACCTCATACCTCACCACCTCATACCTCACCATATCACACCTCACCACCTCACACCTCACCATCATCTCACACCTCACCATCATCTCACACCTCACCATCTCATGCCTCACCACCTCATACCTCACAACCTCACACCTCACCATCTCATACCTTACCACCTCACACCTCACCATCATCTCATACCCCACCATCACACCTCACCATCTCACACCTCAACACCTCACACCTGTTCTTCACATGCTCACATGCCTTCTCCTTTTCTGCCAGAAAAAGCAAGCAAGCATACCCTTCAGGCCTTGGACACAGATATACCTATTTTCTGTACAAATTCTTCAGTCTAGGGCAACTTTGCTATAGCTTTGTTATAACAAAAGGAAAAATAGAATAATTATACCTAGGACTTAGACCTGTGTTTGTTACCTGTGTTGACTCTCTGCTCGGGCCTGCTGACCCTGCCTCGGGAGAGGAGCATGAAGGCCTAAGTGGCAGCCATGGGGTAGACAATATTCAGTTGATTTATCACTAAGAAAGAAGGGAAAGACAACTGCATTCCACCGCTATGACTGTCACAGGAATGGTGGCCCTTAGTAGAGACAGAGCAATGGGATACTTTCTGTCTTCACCACGGTCCACACACTGTCCTGTGAATCCAGCCAGGGACCACTTCCTTGTCTCATGTGTGCCATGTGCTGGCCACACTAGGGTACCTGAATTCCCGTGACTGGGACTGCTCTGTTGCCCGGTGTCTTTGTCACATTGAATGCATGGCCCTTCGGGATATGTACCTGTTTGTTATAATAGCAAACGGCATGTAAGAAGTACTTCATCAACTCTAGATGAAATAGTCTTTTTCAATGTCCAGTAAATACCTCTGTTTATATTTAACATTTGTGGGCTGGAGATAAACATGATTACCAGCAGTGGGGAGAAGGAAATAACACAAGATAAATATGACTGAAGGAAAAAAACTGAGTTCTGCTCATACTTAAGTTAAATATGAGACACATTATCCATTCGTTCATTCACTTCCTTGTTGATTTAGTACATGTTTATAACCACAGGCTGTGAAAAAAAAGAAAAGTAAAGAAAAGAAAAGAAAAGAAAAGAAAAGAAAAAAGAAAAGAAAAGAGAAAAACCACAGCATTCACAGTCAGTGAACAATGATAAATGCAGGATCTGGGCTCCCCGAGCCAACAGAACCCATCTCGATCTGTTTGTCACATCTTATACGTACACAGTTCGTGGACTCATTCATTCACAAGAATGAGTGAAACTGACACAGCGGAAAGAGAAACGAGACACAGCAGGGGTGGGAAGCGGTGAACAGGAGGTGAGAGGGAGGAACGTGCAAAGCCAAACTCAGTGAGCCTGGCCAAGTGCCAGAGAGTCACAGGGGACCAACCCTGGAGCAGCAGACAAATGCCAGAGAGGCACAGAGGACCGACTCCAGAGCAGTAGAGTATTAAACGCTCAGACCTATAGCCCATTAACTAGTCCTAAGTGAAAAGACGAACATTTCATTTAACCTAATCTAATTCTAATTCACAAATATTTCAGACATGGGGGCTCGTGAGACTGTGGTTGTCCTCTCTGGATTCAGTCTTTATGACTGTGGTAGAAGACTCCCAGAGGATGAAAACCTTTGTGAGAGAACTTGAGCATAACACAGCTCAGTCTTCTCTGGTTGCGGACGAAAGGAGTTTCTCCTTGGTTCTCATTGGTTCCACACATGGGGCCTGAGCAGGGCTCATGTAACACTGTTCTCTCTGAAGATCACAGCCTTGTGTTTCAAAATAATGTGTGAATCTGGACTCACACGGGTGACTGCCTAAGCCCTCTGTCTGAGCTTCTACATCGACAGCCATTGGGGTAGAGCTGCCTGAGCTTCTACATCGACAACCATTGGGGTAGAGCTGCCTGAGCTTCTACATCGACAGCCATTGGGGTAGAGCTGCCTGAGCTACAGACTCTTTTGAATTTCCTTAAGATGAAAACGCACAACCTGAAGAGTGGACTTGGAGATAGAGACGGAGGTGTGCCATAGGGAGACGACCGTAGAAAGATCTGAGGAAGCTCTAACTGCACGGAGAACGCATCAAATTAGAAGTTAACCTGGCCCAGGAGAGACAGCACAGAGCAGAGCAGAAAGGAAGAAACGATGTGACAAGACCTGCTCAATGCAGACTCTGAAAGGGAGGGGACAGTTAACTCAAGTCAAAATAACGATTGTTATAGTGAAGGATGCTCTGTGTTACAGACAACACGGAAAAGCATCCACCTCGAGTAGAGTGAGGATGAACCATGAGCAAGAATGGGCAGGGGGCGTGGAGAAATGATGAGGGAACCATCAGCCTAGCACAGCTTGGAGAAATGATGAGGGAACCATCAGCCTAGCACAGCTTGGAGAAAAGAGGGAAGTAAGATACAGGAGCTATATATATACTTGCATTACAGAAGCTTAGCCCTGGTATTTAACAATACCCCGTTTGGGGTTCCTAAGAAGAAAGACAAATATTTTAAAGAGATAAAAGCTCCTTCTGGTAGTTAAGTGGGGAAACAGAGCACTCTGGAGTCATATAGCAGTTCTGCCTGTATGAAAATTAAGTCTGTAATACTGAGTTCAAGGCAAGAAGTCCCCATTGTTCCTGATTTAAGTCACTATGATGTGCTCAGAACAAAACCAGCTCAGAAACACACGTGCTGTGTGCGTCGGTGCCCTCCACGGAAGAGGGAAGACAGGTGTGCAACACGTGTGTGCTCTAAGTATTAAAACCTGCATTGCGTCACACGTGGAAGAACCTCCATGCTCATAGCTTTAGAAATGTCTTGCCCCTTAAATGGTCTGACCTCAGAAACGACCAAGAGTATCCACAGATGATTTCTGAATCAGTATCGTCATTTGTAAATCTGAAGATGCCCCAGGGACACCCATGAGTTGAGCATGTGGCGGTTACAATTGAAAACTTCACGTAGATTGTTGCTGACATAATCTAAAAGCATTGACAGGGTAAAATGCAGGCACATGCACCTCCTGCCCAGCAACAGAAGCCGTGTGCGGATGTCCAGCCAGACTTCATGTCATTTTCTCGTCGTGCTTTCCCAGATAAAACCAGGTCTCAATAGCAACTGCTAACTGCTAGCAAATATTTTAAATAAAAGGATTCCTTAATGTATTCCATAACACTTTGAGACGTCTTGAGTGTTGATAAAAATAAGCTAGGCATAAAATCACTGGTCCATCTTCAGGGCCCTGGAGTCGAGGGTGCCATGAGCTGTGTTTCCCAAGGCAACAGTCAGGCACACAGCACAGAGCAGCTAGGTTAAACATCTCTCTCTTTTCTTTTTCCCTTGATAACACAGGTTTGCTATGTGTATCCAAATCTGACTTCAAACCCACACTCCTCCTGCCTCCCCTAATAAAACCCTTTCAGAGTGGGTCAAAGCCTTTCCTGCATGGTAGCATAACAAATAGCTGCCTCCATGGCCCTGCACCCTCCAGGTGGCTCGCCCCTGCCCCATTATGTCTCCCCTCAAATCTTTTTTTCTACTCTGTCTGCCATCTCACCAAGCAATGATATCTTTTCTTTTTTATGGAAGCCAGACAGAGAGGAAAGACCCATGAAGGTAAGAATCCATTATAAGGTTTCCCAGTGGCTCTGGTGTATAACTTTTCTCCAAGGAGAAGGAAGGTAAGTCAGAGGGTCTCCTACCACACCAACACCAAGCCAACCTTATACTTGATGGTAAAGTCTGTGATTTAATGCAGTTACAGCAGGTGCATAGGACTGTGTGGGGCAGCAAAGGCAGTGGGCACAGGAAAATGAAAAGGTGTTTTAAAACACCATGGGTTTTCAGAATAGCATGAAGAAAGCCGAAATGAAAATTACAAACTATAAGAGATTCACAATGCAAAGCCAGTTTCTCAATGAGTGACTTATCTGTATCAAAGGTGGTGAGTGAGCCCTGGCCAGTGGGGCAAAGTCTCACCTAATGTGTGTGGGACCCAGTGAAGGTGGAGAAGGCTCACCTTGTGTTTGAGGGACCCTAGAGAGTGGGATAAAGCTCACTCAGTGTCTGGGGGGACCACAGCAACAGGAAAAAGGATCACCTGGTGTTTGAGGGAGTTCAGCAAGCAGGGGAAAGGCTTGCCCGATGTTTGGGGTACCGAAGCAAGCAGGGGAAAGTTTCACCTAATGTTTGGGGGACCCCGGCGAGTGGGAAGATGTCTCACCTGATGTTCAGCAGCTTCAGCGCATTTAGCAGAACCCCCCTTTTAACATCATAATCGATTTTCTGATCAGTTCCAAAGCTTGGGGCTCGATTAATCTGAAAATAACAGAGAAAATAATAAGTTTGGTTGAATGCTGGAGATCAACACATAATCCAGCTGTGTTTCATAAACGTATGTGAGATTTCAAGTCATGAATCTCTGAGCTCTATAGGGAAAGATGCTCTGGACCTCTCCGCCATACCTGTCCTGTCTTTCCATTACCCTATTGAAAAGGACTGTAGAAAACCATAAGCAAACATCTACTTTTCCACCCACAGGCTTAGTCTTAATTGCCAGCATTAAGCTGACCACCCTCTTCAACCACTGACTCTTCCCATCAAGTCTTAGGAAAGTTAAATGCAACTTGCCTTGTAAGTTGGGAAGACCCATAATAGAGATATTACCAACATAGTAATAGTAACACACATGTGCATGCTTAGGATGCAGGAACCGCCAGCTCCCTCTATTCACCACCCAAGATCTTCCTGATTAATTCTATTGCTTCCTAAAATATCAAACAGCTACCCTAAGAGAGGGACACCCCTCTGGAATGAAAGGCCATGGTTGATTCTAGCTTCTGTGGCAGTAGGTTCCTTAAAATATAACTCCTTCTGGAAACACAGTTCAAATATGTGCTGTTTCTCTCTACCTAGCTCAATAGTGAAGCACTACCCTTCATTTCTGCAAGGATCGAGTCAGTCCCTCGGAAAACATTCCTAACAACACTCTGAACACAATTTTCCATCCTGAAAATGTTCTCAGTGCTTGGAAATGTCCAAAGTTTGCCAATCATTGCCCAGATTCTAGGCAGCTAGACATTCTTCTCCTCAGACACGCCCTCCACCTAACTCCACACGGTGGCGCCAGAAGGTCTTGAACACTGCGGGTGAGACCCACAGCATTGTCAGTTGGCAGCAAAAGAAAGAGCAAGCTCTCAAACTGCACACTGAATCTGAACATGCAAAATATTCACGACTCACAGATAGCAATCCTACGGGGGTTTTGTTATTAATCATTCTGAGCTGAGTAAGGTATAAACAATGAAGGATAAGGAATAAAAATATGTTTATTAGGAGGTTTAAACGGTATGCAGAATCCAGCTGTTCAGCAAGCTAACTCAAAGCTCCTATGGGCAAATGCTCTATACAAAGGTTATGTCTCATTTTATAAAGTTCTTATTCCCAGAAATCTTTTCATTTCCACCTTTGTGAAACATAAGAATGCCTTCGTTCTTCCAGCCATCAAGGATAAATGACCAGGACAGGAGCAGAGAAAAAGACAGCAATAGACAGGGAATGAGTCCCAGGGTCAATGTGTTCAATCTCGGGAACAAAAATCCAGCCCTTCCTACGACACAGTCAAGGACTCTTCCATTCAGGAATGGCAGACACAGGAGCAGATATGATGATTACTCTAGTAATGAGTTCTCATTATTAGAACCCAAGCTGGACTAAGATTCCAGCTAGCAGAAAAAAATGAATGTCCTTGAACATACAACACAGGCTATTTGGCTAGAATATATGAATATACTTTTCTCTTTCTCTCCCTCACTCCAATTCAAAATGTGTACTTTCCTTCAAAATACATTTTGAATCACAATCTCACATAGCACTCATTCAGGTTGCTTACAAAAACCTGGAGATTATGATGCAATTTCTTATGTCAAACAGCTACCCTAAGAGAGGGACACCCCTCTGGAATGAAAGGCCATGGCTGATTCTAGCTTCTGTGGCAGTAGGTTCCTTAAAATATAACTCCTTCTGGAAACACAGTTTAAATATGTGCTGCTTCCCTGACAGATGTCTACAAACAGTATGGAGTAACCCCGAGAAGGCAGGCTCCTTCTGTGAAGCCAGATTGGGGGTCCCAGAGAGAACATCTTGGATGGAAGTCAGCTGGACAAAGAAAGATTCTAAGGTGCCTTGTGAGTAACACAGATATAAATGTGACTGGGCAGGACATAAACAAAGGTTGTTTTTATATTCTTTACATGGTTCCATATGTTAAGTGACATTTTATAATAAAATTAATAATGACGAGAGGGTACAGGCAGCAAACCCAAAGAGACACAGTTTTCAGAAATATCAGATGGCCATAAGGGAGGACATATGTCCCCTGCAGTGTTAAGTACTGGGAACTGAAAAGTGAATCAACTGAAGCCTCTCTATCCATGGCGTGCTTAAAGACACAGTAAAGATGGGGTCCAGAGGCAGTGCCCACCCAGAGGAGATACAAGATCCATTGTCTAAGCAGCCAATAACTCAGCGTCAGCAAGTCCACTCTACGGTAAAGTGGAGACGCGATAGAAAATCGTATCACTTCAGCCTTGGGAATGTTCTGGCCCCAGAATCTTCATTCACTCCCTCCCACATACTCCATTCAGGCCTCATTCCAGCCAGCGAGCTGGGGACATCTGTGCCAAGTACACATATGAAAGAAAGATTTAAACACATATAAGGACTGTGACGGCTTGATTCATTTTGACACTTCTTAGAGAACACCTTACCTCCAGAAGCCATGGCTTGAGCTTTCTATCCAACAAGATGTCAAACCCCAGGACTTCGAAGCAGACGCTTTCGCTCCCAGGGGACTGACCGGGCCTGCACATCCGGTAGGCATGCAGGACGTGAGGTTCTGCCACAATCAGAGTCTTTACCACCAACTCCTGTTGAGATTGTGATGAAAGGCATGGACATGCTTTGTTTGGATGTAGTTTCATTTTTAAAAAATGACCTAGGGAAAACTAGCATCCTTGGTGGCTTCATGGTGCTCTTTGGCACTGCCCCCAACCAAACTTCTCTGCCCTCGTTCCCCAACCCCAGCTCTGCTCTTTGCCCACCTATCTCTCTGCCACACTCTCTGAGTCTCTCTAGTAGGTGGCACTTCTTCCCTCTAAGGCTCTGTGCTGTCCCATCTTCCTGGAACATCTGCCCTTAGATTCCCATGCCATCCCAGACAGGACTTCCACAACCACCCTTGAAGCACAGCCATGCTTGAAATGCATACTATTACCTAGGGCATGCAACCAATGGATGCTTTTCTATCTGTTTGAACAAGACATTTGTACTTCTTCTTCTTTTTTTTTTAACAATCCCAGTGTCTATAATAGGGCCTGGCATTGGATGCTCAAAAGCATTTATAAACAAATAAGAAGAAAAAGGAGTATAAGCTAGTTCTGTACAAATGGAGAATTACAAGAAAGAAAAGTTTGAGGGAGGGTGCAGCATTCCCCAGATAGCCTTTATTCACAGCACTGCCTTGTACAGCATTAAAGGTTTCCCTGAGAATGGAATACATCCCAGAACCCACACAGCAGCTCATAACCATCCATCTCCAGTTCCAACACTCTCTTTTATCCTCCGCAGGCACCTGCCACATACAGTACACACACACACACACACACACACACACACACACACACACACACACACACACACACACAAACATGTTTAGGCAAATTACTCATACACATAAAATAAAAACAATTATTTTTTTCCAAGAGGAGACATACCATGCACTAGGGAAAGCCAGTGATTTTTCTGGCTTCTGCTTACATTGGCTTCTTAACTCCTGCTGTCTGAGAATAGGCAACTACAGTAAAGACCTTGACTCTCTGGGTCAGACATCACGGTATGCACCTGACTCTTCTGCTTCTTATCTAGGCAGTGCAAGCATGCTGCTTTCAACTCTTTCTCATTTTCCCAAATGTAAACCACCAGAGGACTGGGTGAGAGGTCAGACACAAAGACCAGCGCGATGCAGAGCAAGCCTTCACTAAGTGTAAGCTCCATGTCAAATACCCGCCTTTGGGTGGAAGCAGTCTCACAGGAAAGGGGAGAAGGGCATTAACTTTAGTGTTGTCAGCCAGGGACACCAACCAGTTCAATGTTCAGTGTTCAATGACTGTATATACACTGCACTTTAATAGTTGTAATAATGTATTTGAAATATTTTTAAAATATTCTCATCTAATTGATTATTCATAACCACTATGTGCATTCTAACTAACAAAATATCCCGATTTGTAGAGATCTTGAAATGTGTCAAAGATTATAAGACTTACATGGGATCTAACAGGAGCTAATTTCCACACCCTCACAAGTCTTGCTTGAGCACTTTCATCTAACTCAGCTTGGTGGGGAAAGTATGACTAAAACCAGAATCTAAAGAGGAGATCGTGACTACTGTTTCTGACTGGTCCTTCACTCTTATATCCCTCACTAGGGTAGCCCAGTAGGTTATATGTTTTCACAAGAACTCTCTCAAAGACCCAAACTCACATGGTAAAGAAGTAAAAAAAGAATGCCAGAAGATGAGAGCCTAGAGTATGTTCTGAATTAATGATGGTGGGTGGATGGATGGATAGATGGATGGATGGATGGATGGATGGATGGATGGATGGATTGAATGAGTGGGTTGACAGATGGATGGATGGATGGATGGATGGATGGATGGATGGATGGATGGATGGATGGATTGGGTTGGACAGATGGATTGAATGAGTGGGTTGATGGATACATGGATGAATTGATGGATGGATTGGATAGGTGCATGAGTAGATGGGTGGATGAAATGATAAACAAGCAAAATTTCATCCTCAAAACATTCCACACTTATTTTAAAATAAACCTCTTCCTGTCATATTTCAGATGTCACATTCCTTCTCCTTTCCATTATCCCTACAAACAGAGAGACCCTTGAGCCTCCTGTGTCCTATGGACAATCACTTTACCCCCGCATTTACCTCCCTGCCCCTCTTTCACCACGTGTCACTTTAAGCTATCCTTTTACCTCAACTTCCTATCAGAGCTTCCAAGTGTCCTTGCTGCCTCTCCTTAATGTTTGCTTTAATCAGTTCAACACCTGTTTTGAGCTGCATCTTCCAGATGCATATATTTGAAAATATTAATCATGTTATTCTCCTGTGTTAAAAACTGAGTGAAGTCAAGACAGCTCAATAGATAAAGGCCCTTGCCACCAAACCTGATCACCCTAGTTTGACTCTCAAATGTCTTCAAAGGGAAAATCTCTCACAATGTCTTCTGATCACACACATGGTATAGCACACGCATGCACACACATATCCCAACACACACAAATAGAGAATATTTTAGGGAGAAAAAAAGCCTGACTGGTTTCAAATCCTCATCAAATTATGCCTCACTGTTCAGATGCAAATGTTGGTTCACACACCACTTCAGTAGGAAGCTCACCAAGGCCTACCGCAGCCCCATGTGACACCCTGTGCATCTCTCCTGACCTCATAACTCCATGCCTGAATGTGCTTTTGTCTATTAATATACCTTTCCCTAGATATGAGGTTCTTACTTTCCAAGACCTGTCACAAGGTCAGCTTTTATATATATATAAAGGCACTATATATTCTTTTTAAAAGTTTGTTGGGTATTTAAATTTAATTCTAGTGAAATACATTTGCAGTTACATAATACAATAATCTTACTGAAATATCACTCCAGAACTTAGTAACATCATGTTGATTGGCCTGTAGGAATTCCGTAAACCACTTGATTGACCGCTTGCTGCCTTTGTCTTCAGTTTCATTGCGCTCAAACCGTTCATTGTGTTTGTTCACTGAATAGTTGGTCAGATGCATGTATAACTGGGTCTGTAAGGAGGAAGAACAAAGTGTTACCACCACTTAAGAGAGCCGCAACCATGTGGTGTCACCAGAAAGAGAACCTCAGTGACTTGATAAAACTTCAAAGTTCTTAACCTCAGAGATAACAAGCATCGATGGATAAAGCTTTTCCTAGAAGTCATGGGCTGATCAAAGAAAGCCCTGGTGCTGAGGGTGACTGCAGAATATTGACCAATGAGGACCCAGTGACTCCTCCCCAAAAACAGTACAGGCAATCGCTACCACCACTGAGTCCCCATCAACACTAGACATTACTGCAGAAGACACTGCATACTCTGTTCAAAAGAAATGAAGTCATCAAACCAGAACTGAGCTACAAGCCTCCTCCCTGATGGGTCATTTGCACAGTGTAGAAGGCGCTGTGAGTGCTGTGGGGTTAGAAGCACTGTCAGCACTCTGCAGATAACTAGAAGGCATGTGCCTACTGCTGCTATAGTGACAAGTAGGAATGGGCTAACCAGCCATATCCTGTTTGCACTCATGGACCATTATGCAGCAAGGAATCCATGTCTGGTACTGTAAACCTGGTCAATTTGCCTTCAAAACAAGGATGTTTGTGCCCATAGATCAGTGGTGTTGCTAGTTTTGATGAGAGAGGCTTCTTTACACAGTAGGCTTGCTAATGACGGAGACTCCTAACTGGTTTAGGTGATAAGTGTATGTGACAGCTGAGTGTTCAACTAGCTATAGAACATCTGTATCTATCCCTCCGCCTCCAAAGCCTAGTGGACATCACAGGAAAGGATGAAAGGAAGAGCATAAGAGCTGGAGAAAGGATAAAATGTTGTAGAATGTTGTATTCTGAAAAGACATGGTGACTGTACCCATGAATTCACAAAGGCTATAACTACTTGTAACTAGACATGCAGAGGACCAGAATAATCAATGTCTGAGGTCCCACTCAACTCACTGAGAGAGTAAGTGGTTGCTGGAGAAGGAGAGAGAGAGAGAGAGAGAGAGAGAGAGAGAGAGAGAGAGAGAGAGAGAGAGAGGAAGAAGAAGAAGAAGAAGAAGAAGAAGAAGAAGAAGAAGAAGAAGAAGAAGAAGAAGAAGAAGAAGAAGAAGAAGAAGAAGAAGAAGAAGAAGGGTGAGAGGCTAACTAGTAAGGTGCCTATACTCCTGTAAACAAGCCCTTCCCTATGGCCATGTAAGGAACACAATTAAACTAAAATAAATAGATTGATAAGTAGATAGATAGATAGATAGATAGATAGATAGATAGATAGATAGATAGATATGCACGTATAAAAGAAGGCAGTTAGGAAGAGAGAGGGTGTGAAAGAGGGTGTGAGGAGCGCAAGAAAGGGCACTGGGAGAAATATGATCAAAACATGTCATGTGCATAAAATGTCATAATGAAGCCCATTATAATATATAATTAATATATGCTAATTAAAAACACAAACCTCCAAACTGTGCCAACTGATGACTTGAGTTGCTTAATTATGTTCCAGTGAGATAAAGTGATGCATTTCCTTCAAAAGGACCATGAATGTTAGTACTGCAGGATGGCTTGACAGGCAGAGCACCTATAAGCACCAGGCTGTCACCACATATTTGATAAGGCGGCCTACATTGTGTCTACATGCTGTCTACAGATGTCTACATTGTGTCTACATGTCAACAGATGTCTACATGCTGTCTATATTCTGTCTACAGATGTCTACATGATGTCTATATGTGTCTACAGATGTCTACATGATGTCTTTATGATGTCTACATGCTAGTCAACAGAGATCTACATGCTGTCTATAGATGTCTACATACTGTCTATAGATGTCTACATGCTGTATACATGCTGTCTACAAATGTCTACAGATATCTATATGATATCTATGTGTGTCTACAGATGTCTACATGTCTGTATGATGTCTATATTCTGTCTAATGATGTCTATATGTGTCTACATATGTCTAAATGGTGTCTACATGGTGTCTACAGAGATCTACATGCTGTCTATAGATGTCTACATACTGTCTATAGATGTCTACATGCTATCTACATACTGTCTACAAATGTCTACAGATATCTATATATTTATGTGTCTACAGATGTCTACATGATGTCTGTATGATGTCTACATGGTGTCTACAGAGATCTACATGCTGTCTGCATGCTGTCTACATGCTGTCTACAGATGTCTTAAGGGAAAGTGTGAGACAGAGCTGGCCCTGTTTATGGCATTTGTGTTTTGGACTTTTCATGTTATTTTGCTGATTTAGATGGAGCCTGTTTGTGTGGTTGGTTGGTTTGTTTGTTTGTTTGTTTGTTTGTTTGTTTGTTTTGGAATATGATCTCACTGGATAACCTGGAACTCACTGTGTAGCCCACATTGGATGAAACTCATGATAATCTTGCGTCATACTCAGGAGGTAGCACCACACCTCCTGTTTGTTGGCACTATTTTCTTTAAACTTGAAAAGAATTCAAAACCTAAAACTTCTCTTAACTAACAGTAAATATCTAATGTTTCCCATTAAGTTAGCATAAACATTAATAAAATCTATCTTAAATTCCCACCATTTTCCTAATCCTACTCCCCAAGATTATTGTGAATAGAAATTTTGCATCACACTGAATAATAGACATATTATATATATTGTGTGTATATTATATATGTATATAATGTGTATATTAAATATGTATGTATATTATAGGTCTGTATGTTAAATAAAATCTTTAAGGCAAATAAACAGAGACAGTCATTCCAGCTACTTGTTTATTAACTTATGTGCCATTTGCTACTAAAAGTCTGTTTTTAATCATTATATGATATTTAAGGAACAACCACAGAAGAAAGTGTAGGAGGGACCCCAGAAAGACCTGCAGGCGTTAAATTGTGTAGTCATTCCCAACCCTGCATGTTATCACAAAGGCTCACATGGTTTGGTACATAGGAGGATTTGCAAGGATGGATCAGTCACGATAGAGGGTGGGCATGTTGACATGAGTCTGTGATTCTAGCATTTAGAAGATGGAGACAAGAGAATCAGAGCTCAGGTTCATCCCTGGCTAGACAGTGAGTCTAGGCCAACCAAGGCTACATGAGATGCTCTCTCAAAAAAGCAAAACAAAAACAAGACAAGAATGAACGCTGTATCTCAACATTTCAAATCTCTATCATGATCTCTGTCATGAACCAAATCACATGCAATGATGCTCATAAATTCATTAATAACTACAATTAAGTGTACGATACAATTTCCTAGGGAAATACAAGATCTAATAAAAAAGTGTACATTCACTATTTTAAAAATTAGAAATTATATTTTACATAATTTACAATCAATTTTCCATAATATTTTAAGTTTCGTCTTCACATAACCCCCTGTGGATTTGGTAATGGAATCACAGGGGTAAGTGGTGGATACTGGCATGTAAGTAGACTTACCTTTTTCTACATATGTCAGGAACCAAAGCCAGGAACTTAAATGCTCAAAAGCAGCTATCAAGATAAGGCATGGAGGTTTACCTGTCTTCTCCCCAGCTCTCATTACAATCCTCTGACCCAGTGAATTACTATGTGTGTAGCACTTAATATTTCAGAATGGAAATCCACACACCCCCAAGCCTTATCCTGTCTCACATCATCAGGAGACATCATCACCTTACATGTGTATGACACACTCTTAACCATTCCAATTATTTAAATTATAATCTACAAACTGACATGCCCCCAAATGAAGCACATAGGTCAGATAGTTCTTCTATGAGTAACCAAATCCTCTTGGGGCAGATCCAGTTGAAGGTGAAGGCCAAATGTGCTATTTATCCACAAAGCCTTCAAGAGCTCCTGAACTCCAACTCCATCAGAGTACAGCCCATGCTCCAACTGTCCAGGCCAAACACTCTTGGGTTTTCTTTTAATTTCCCTCATTCCACAGACCCAGTCTATCACTCTAGCATAACATTGCTATCTTGATTACCTTCAGGCTATCTCAAATCTATGCCCTGATTTCAGAATCATCTCTCATCTCACAGGGCCAGGCTAAAATCATGTCTGGTCTCCCATACTCCAAGTCTCTTTTGTTGGCCCCTCCACTCTGTTTCCTCCTCATTCCTAACATTTCAGGTCAGATTGGCTTCTCAAAACCCCAAATTTAATTCATCCATTCAGTGTTTCATCTTGAGCTAAATCCCCAAGTCCTAGAAAGTCCTTGACAACATCTGGGAAGACTGTTTCTGGGACTCTGTGCTCATCTATGAACAGACATCCTTCTTCTGGTCTATACTTTGTGGCAAGACTGAACTTGTCTGTTTCCTACAGACTTTTTCTATTCTTTTCCCTAAACTTCTGTTTTGTGTGGTGCCCCCTCCCCCAGTCGGAAGCCTGGATGACTCTTCTTTTGACATTAGACTCCATCTGGAAAGATGGCCCACCATGCATTGTCATAGCTCCCCCAACTTCAGGAACTGATTGACGCTTGCCTTCAAGTCTCTCCAATAGACTGCTGCTGCTATGATATCACACACTGTTTATGTTTCTCCAAAAATATCATAACTCTAGGGAATGTTGTACACTTCAAACATTACTTGCTGAAAGTCAGAAACAAACTTTATGACCATAAATAAGACATCCCTTCATTCTACCATCTTTCCCTAATATTCTTATAGTTCCCTCATTCTTCCTTGCCAGGTATAGTTTACTAATGGTAACAACACTGAGAGTGAGCCACTATTTAATTTTGAAATGGTCAATCTTACTAGAAGTGTACGCAAATGTTAGACGAGAATAATAGAGGGCCTTTGGAAAGCTAAGAAGCAGTAACATTGTGAATTTTCTTATACTCAGTACATTGGAAATATAAGATTAGATGTTAACTACATTTTTAAGTATGAATGATAACTTACAATTTGGCATGTAAAATTACAGTTTATTATCTTTGTGGTAAGTTATATTTGCAACTTTCGTGAGAATTAGTTTCTGTACAAAGGAAATATTACTGAGAAAATACTTATGAAATGGTTCGTGCACTAGATCTCTCAATGTACACAGTAGCATTGAGTAGTTTTCCCTTAACTTCACAAGTGGTCACTGCAGACTGAGAAGCCTGCCTCCCTCGGCCGCTATGAAATAACCCTGATGTGGAAAATAATATGAATTATCTTCATATTCTCTTCCATGACTCCATGTTCGTACTATACCTTTAACACGAAGCTTCGTCAGACGTCAGCTCCTCACCGAGGAACTGAGCCTCCTGACCCCTGCACCTCACTACATTTCCCGCCTTGTGTTGAGTTTACTTTTCATATCACTGTCTGTCAGTAAGAAGCACATGATTCATTCAGCCCTGGGGACGTGGAACACCATATCAGACAGTCCTTACACAGAATAGATGATTTAAACATTGAACAAATGAGCAGTAACTAAGTTCTCGGTCGTCACTTACCAAGTTGGACTCATTTGGTGGGATGTACTTCTCAGTGCCCATGCGCACAAGCCCATCATGGTAGAGAAATATCTTTAATGGATCACAGGATGTAACCAAAATATAAATCCGTAAATCAAACTTGTAGCCTTCCATTAGGAAAGGTTTCTCAATGTATTCTTGAACTATCAAATGATCCTGAGATGGGATTTTATCCCCATTTCTTATCAATGAAATCCTAAGTTTAAAGAAAACAAATAAAAAATAATTTGATTTGGAGGTTGAGAAGCCAGGGGAAGAGAGGGGAAATGTCATCTATGTACTCAGGGAGAAAACAGTGCTATAGAAAATTCCAGAATTCTGCCCTCCACAAGAGCAATGAAAGGGAGGGAGACAACTGTTAAGTTCTACCTGACACAGCTTTTGACATTACTCAACCCCAGGTGAGCTGTGGTCCTTTCAGCACCTTCTCCCAGCCCTGAGGCTGGGTCTAGTGTGGACCAAGTGGACCTATTCCTGTGTGTTTCCTTTGACCTGCCGTGGGCCTTCTAGGTGAACTCAGCTTGCTTTGATCTGCCTAACACAAAATATCTACAGTAGAAGAAATGACTACATGATTTCAAGGAGATGTAATAAAATAACATTTACACAGAGGAGTGTGAAGTCATGAGGAAAAATGTAGCGACATGAAATATAGCAAGCATGATATGGATACATAAACCAAAGAGCAAAATGACAGAAGAAACTAAATCAAATGTCAACAGAATGGCTTAAAAAGTGTGGGTTTGAGAAATGGGTTTTAAAAAATTGGCCTAACTACAGTGTCATAGAGAAAAGGGTTCCTTTAGAACTAGATACACAAAAGGTTGAGAGTAAAAATAGTGGGAAAATGAAATCACATGGTATTCTGAAGTGCTTACAGTTGTATACAGCAAAACAAAAATTGCCATGACAGACAAGAGACAAGATGTGATACTATGTGATAAGCAAATATTTCAAGAATATCAACCTTAAAAAATATGTTCTTGATAAGCTACAAAATTTAGCAAGCAAAAAATGGTCAAAATGAAGGGGGGCATGTCTCAGCTCTGGTAAGTAAATGGCTCCACTATTGTAATCAAATGGCTCCGCTATGGTAGGTAAATGACCCCACTATGGTAGTTAAATGTCTCAGCTCTGATAGTTAAATGGCTTCACTATGGTAGTTAAATGGCTCAGTTATGGTAGTTAAATGGCTCCACTATGGTAGTTAAATGGCTCAGCTCTGGTAGTTAAATGACTCAGCTCTGGTAGTTAAATGGCTCAGTTCTGATAGTTAAATGGCCCCACTATGGTAGTTAGATGACTCAGTTATGGTAGTTAAATGGTTTCACTATGGTAGTTAAATGGCTCTGCTATGGTAGCTGCAGCCTTCGGTAGCCCACTTTCAGTAACAGGACACTAGACATAGCAGTAAGGAAGTGGATCTAGTCAGCAGGTAATGGAAGCCTCCTGTGCCCATTCAGTATGATGATATACCAAATAATCCCACTCTAGAGGGAATGCCCTTTCCATAACGTTTCCCATCGTCTCTGCATTGCTATCAAATATATTTTACTAATATTCATAGGCGTTTATTAAACACAAAATTGAGGACCATGGACCCACCCTCACCACTCCTCCACCTTCCTTTGCACTCGCTGGTGACAGGAAGCCAACATGCTACTCATTGATGGGTACAAAATTGTCACTTACTAACAGACTACTTAGTGTGTGCATGACCAAGCTTAAACATAGCATATAGCTAAATCAGTGCAACATGCTCACAAGTTAAATGTTTTCTAAAAAACAAAACAAAACAAAACAAAACAAAAAACAAAACAACAACAACAAAGCCAGCATTTCCAAGGATCTCTTGCTCTATAGCATTTTAAATTTTAAAAAAAGTTCAAATGACTCACATGGATTTTGATTAAAAAAAAAAAAACAGCCGATTTTTCTCTAGTGCTCTAGAGCAAAGTAAACACAAGCAAAGAGAACCACAACTGTTACGTTGTGCATTCTATTCCTGAATAAACTGTATAGCTTTTTGGTGTGTTAGCTTGAAATGTGTCCTGTGCAGTTACCATAGTTACCAAAGGAAAACACTTATTTATAAAGCAAGGCTATACACATTTCGCCTCAATAATTCTCATTATGACAAGACAATTCTTTCTACTTTGTCCTCCAAGCTAATTTAGCTGAACTGCAGCAATTTACCTTATTATCCAATAGCATTGAAATTACTATAAGCATGCATTGTGTTTATGAATAAATAAGGAAATAAACTTTCCCCTGTTCATAATTATTTATTTAAAGTCTCACAAGTCTTGGTTACATTTTAATTGGATGACTAAAATCTTTCAGAAGATGTAGTTTTAAGAACATGATAGTTAGAAGCACATTGTTCTTCCAGTATGGTACTCATGCATAAGTAATCGTGAGCACATCTTCTCTCATTTTGCAATGTTTACATTTTCCAGGAAAAAAAAAATGAACCTACCCATGACCCATTGCACCATTAGCTGGTTTTACTATAAAAGTTTTTTGCTTCCGTTTTTTCTTCAATTCTTTCACATAGTTTTGGAACTGAGTATATTCAGAAGGGAAAATCCATGTTCGCGGAACAAAAGTATAATCCATAGGCCGAGACTTGATCATTCTGTGAGTCAGAGGCAAGAGAAACATAAATTCTATTCAAACTAAATAAATCTTATTTCTGTAACAGATATACTATGAAGACTTGGATTTTTTTTTCTTTTCATTTGTTGCTTTACTTGTTGTGAAGAAAATGTACTAGGAAATAGCCCAAACCAAATATAAACTGAATAAGGAGACAAAAATTTCTACTCCGTTACACACTGACTTACATTTTAATTCAATGGATACTTATTTGAGTGTTTGCTGTGCTAGGCCCTGGTGCTATACGGTGAGGTAGCCCCACCTCTTCCTCCAGTGGACTTACAGACAGGCTATGCTCACAAGACAAAGACCAAAGGCACAAAGGGCAGGCTAAACAACTGTCAGCCCTAGCTAGCTCTTGTGGAAGGTTCAGCAAGGAAGGAATTTATACCGCCATTTATCCCTGGTGTTACAGTCCCCTACGTCATCACAAACAGTGATTCCTGACTTCTTTCTATCCATTGTTCTGAGGCAGCACCTGAGTCTCTGAGTCCACAGTCTGTCCTCTGATTCTCTTGCATTTGCTAGCATTCTGCTGCCTACTGTGATCCGTAACCTGATGGCACTGCTAAGTGTAAGGCGTCTGTTTTGGGGGGAAGTGGAGGTCCCACAGCTTGGCCAGAAAGCCTCCCATGTGCAAATGTTCCACCACTGAGCATACCCACTGCCTGCTTTGTAGTTTGTATTTTAAAACAAGGCTCGTTAGTTGCCCAGGCAGGCTTTGAACTCTCAATTCTCTTGTCTCATCTTCCAAAGTAGCTAGGATTACAAATTTGTAAAAGTAGATAGGCCTGAAAAAATGTTTTCTTTTTGAGTTATCCAAAACGTTAAGTATTTTATACTTATCAATCAATTCCCAATAAAAATGAAAATGAAGAATGATTTTCTTAAATGTTATTAAAGACAATGTTTTCTTTTTAAACTAAAAACTTTACTAACTAAACATATATGCACATTTTGTCTGTGCACCATGTATGTGCCTGGTGCTGGAATAGGCCAGAAGGGGGCATCAGATCCTCTGAAACTGGAGCTGTGAGCTTCCATGTGGATACAGGGACTCAAACCTGCATCCCTCTAGGAGAGCACCCAGTAATCCTAACAGCATATCTCCAGCCTTTAAGAAAGTATTTTCAAAAGAGACATTATTTTCTTCTAAATATGTAGTGATCATTAGTAGAGTCTGCAAATAAGGTTACTCAAATTAAAATACAACCACAGGAGACAGCACAGAAGCAGAAGCTAAGATCTAAGAAGAGAATGTGCAGAAGAATATCACCAGTGGGCGAGACCACTAGACATTCACACAGTTCACACATGCCAAGTTCTTTGCTGAAGATGTTCCTGGTGAGTGTGTGTGTGTGTGTGTGTGTGTGTGTGTGTGTGTGTTGATGTGTATGTGCATGTGTGCATGTGTGTGCGTGTATGTATATGTGGTATGAAGTATGTGTGTGTGATACATATGTGTATGTATATATGTGTGTGGTATGATGTATATGTGTGTGTGATACATATGTATGTGCATGTGTGTGTGTGGTATGATGTATATATGTGTGTGGTGTGATGTATATGTATGTGTCTGTGTATGCTTATGTTATGTGTGTGGCATGCAATGTATATGTGTGTATGCATGCGTGTGTGTGTGTGTGTGTGTGTGTGTGTGTGTGTGTTGTGGTATATGATATGTATGTGTGATGTGTGCATGTGTGTATGGTGTGGTGTGTGGTATGTGGTGTGTATGAGGACGTGTATATGTGATGTGAGTATATGCATGTGTGGTATATGTGTGTATGTATAAAGTATGTATATGTGGTGTATGTGATGTGTTTGTGAGTGTACTGTGCGTGTGGTATGTGCAGTGTATGTATGTGTATGATGTTTTTGTGAGCATGGTGTATGTATGTGGTCTGTGTGTGATATATGTGTGTATAATATGTGTGTGGTATGTGGAGGGGTGTGATGTGTGTGGGAGTATAGTGTGTATGTGTGTTACATGTTGGGTATGTGTGGTATGATTGTATGTGCATGGTATTTGTATGTATGGTGTGGGTAGGATGTGGGTTATGTTTGTATGATATGGGTGATATATGTGTATATGTATAGGTATTGTGGGGTGTATGTATGTGGTGTATGTGATATGTGTGTGTGTGTATGTGTGTGTGTATGTGTGTGTATGGTGTGTGTCTATGTGCATGTGTGCATGTGTTTTAGTGATGTTGAGCTGGGGTCAGTGGGTAAGGGTTCTCACTGAGCAAGCATATGAACATGACTTTAAATTCCCAGAACCTAAGTAAATATTGAGGTGCAGCCACATATGCACTTAGAGCCCCAGCACTACAGGAAGGTGGAGGCAGGAGGATTACTGGGGGTACCCACAGCCCAGCTCCAAGTTCAGTGAGAGACATTGTCTGCAGGAGGTGAGGTAGAGAGTAACAGAGGAGGATACAGTTTCCCACTCTGGTCTGCAGGAACATGTACCTGCGACACAAGTATGTACACATCACAGCGCACCTGCCCCTCCCCTCACCCTCACCCTCACCGTTCCCCTCCCCACCATCCTCCCTTCCTTTCGCCTTCCCTCTAACTCTTTCCTGTGCATGAAAACAAAAGTGGCATTACCACCATGAGACAGGAAATAATATAATTTCTAACTGCATTTGCTTAGTGTTTGTTAATCTTGCAACTAGATAATCTCAATTCAAAGAAGGGACAATATTGACTAATATTTGTGTTAATGTTGTAATTTTTGCATTAGCACCTTTACAATTATTTATTATATTTAACAATGACCTGAAATTAGGCTCAGTTAAGGCTTTTACTAGGCCAATGATCTTTAAAACAACCCATGTGGTACCTTTCTTTTACATATGTGACTACATACCTTACATATCTCACCTACTTAAAAATTATTAGTTTTGATGTGTAAGCTAGATGTAAAATTATATGAATAATTGTACAATTAAAAACATACACATGAATAATATCAATATTTAATCTTTAATTATATGCATGGTTCTATGATTTTTTTTCTAGTGAATACTCCTTTCTTTCAAAATTACACAAATGTCACTCGACATTCTCAAGCGGGGGGGGGGGGGGAGAGAGAGAGAAGAGAGAGAAGCCAAACTAAATCTAACCAACTGAAATATAAACTGCATAAAATTCTACGGGTTTTTTTTTTGAACAAAAGAGTTGAGCACCTGTTACCAGTTTTCATTATTCTAGTTCCTGACCTTGGAGATGTGTGCATAAATAATCCTGATGAGTGTGGGTCCATGTGTCTAGGAGCATGCACGCGGACATCTAGGATACCACTTGGAAAGTGTGGTGTTTACAAGCCACTAAACGCACAGCATATAATGCAACAAATGACTTCCCATGAGGTTTAACCAGAAACTGAACATGTATCGATCGTTTTGTTTCTAAAGAGCTATCAGGTTCTAATAAAAAGGGATCCTGAGATTCTGAAAACCAACTGGGGTCAAGCCCCACTAGTAGCTGTTGTACTACTCTGCAGGAAGTCACCTTTCAGGGACTCAGTGAGGAAGTCACCTCTCCGGGACTCAGTGACCTCCTGTGCAAAATGAAAGGCTAGAACCAGGGAACCCTCAAGACCACTCCAGCTCGGAGTGTCTCTCTCACACTGATGAGCACTCGAGTGAATAAAACCTCACAGAGCAGAGCACCACCACAGTATAAGCTTGACCAGGTCTTCTCTATTAGAAGAAAATGAAGATTACTTCGTCATATTTCTTGCTAAGAAATCCTTTCTACAGATCTCCCCCATTCCTGGAAAATGGTTGATTCTCTGAAAAATAGAAAAGTAAATATTAACATTTAATGAATTAATGAATATACTTGTATACTGTAACACAATTTAAAATATCTGAGATTTATGTTCTAATCAATTGGAAATTCTTAATGTAAAGGATTTAAAATTAAATGGCTAGTGACTTATGAAATTTAAAAAATATGATAATCAGTGAATAAAACTAAAATTTTGATCAAATCTGGAAAAAACCTTACAAAGGTAATAAAGTTCTAATGTTCTGTGTTGGATAAGTGACAATTCAATATCCAAACTGCTTTTGAAATACTAGAATACAGGCATTGATAGCATGGGGCTTAAAACATTTACTCCATCTGGTCTACTATGTATTCTTAGAATCTAAGCAATGAAGAGGATGAGGGGAGAGAGGGAGGAAGAGGAGAGAGGGAGAAAGGAAGGGGAGGAAAGGAGAGGAGGAGGGAGGAGAGGGAATGAAGGAGAGAGGGAGAAGGAGGGGAGAGGAATGAGAGGGGGAGAGAGGGGAGGGAAGGAAGGAGAGAAGGAAGGAGGAAGAGGGAGAGAGGGAGAGAGGGAAGGAAGGAGAGAGGGAGAGAGGAGGAGAGAGGAAGGGGGAGTGAGGGAGGAAGGAGAAAAGAAGGGGAGGGAAAGTAGCAACTATCAATTGCTGTGGATCCCTTGTCAGTTTTTCTATTCACTTTCCATTTCTTCTAAACACATTTGTGCTGCATAAGGATGTAAAAGTCAGACTACATGGAGCTGATGCTATAAGGTCTTTGTCCACCAAGACACAATCCATTCCCTGTCACTCATCTTAAGGTGTACATAACTCAAAGCATCATTTTAGAATTTTCCCCCATGGATCCATCTTTAAAGAAAAAAAAGCTAAAGGTTGAGTTTGGAAAGGAATGACGGGGGCTAAATGCAAAGAGTCAGCAGAGCCAGCTAGCAGCGAGACAGGCTGCCCAGGGAACTCAGAACTGAAAGCTAATATGTGGACAGATCAAGAAGCTAAATAAAGAAAACCATGACGGAAGTGGTGTGACTTTTTCCCTGCCGCCGACTGTCAGTCCCCACCTGGTAGTTCTGCAGGTCTGTAATCTTCTCCTGCTGAACAGCAGCATCACACCAGATAAGGTTGCTTGTCTCATCTTCATCAGGAGTCTTTATAAATCCCATCTCATCTATCACTAAACGAACTGAAAGGAAATGATTACATCAAACCTGAGCCGGAACACCTTAAAGACGCTCACTGTGGAAACACGCGTGCATATATCCACAGTGTTCCAGGTGCAGACTGCCCCAACTCCTTATAGTATAAGCTCATTACCAGTGACTGCACTTTTATCTAGGACCAAATTACTCTCCGCAGAAGCTGGGAACTGAATTAGGTTGCACCAAAAAGCCTTAGTCATAGTCCTGCGCAATTTCCCAAAACACAGCACTTGCAGAGGCTTTAGAGAGTGACTTTAGTACAGTAAAAACACAGAGACAGCTGATATAACAATACACAGGTACATTCACCCTCAGGGATCACCTAACAGCTGGGACTGGGTATAAAATTGGAAAGGTAAAAATACCCTTGACCATCAGAGCTGGGCTGTGCCTTTCACCCTTCCCGTCACCAAGTCAGCTCTGTTTCCTCAAAGTATGAATGAGGCACTAAAACAGAACTCACAGGGGACTTGGAGATCGGCTCTCTACTGGTCCCAACCCTGAGATCCCACTGAAAAGAGATTACTCTTGGGGTATCCTTTTGACTGCAAAACACATGTACTCCTCTTTAGCCTAGATGTTAGTTAACATATTGACATTTTTTCTTTCTTTCTTTTTTATTAGCTATTTTCTTTATTTACATTTCAAATGCTATCCTGAAAGTTCCCTATACCCTCCCCCTCCCCCACCCTGCTCCCCTACCCACCCACTCCCACTTCTTGGCCCTGGTGTTCCCCTGTACTGGGGCATATAAAGCTCGCAATACCAAGGGGCCTCTCTTCCCAATGATGGCCGACTAGGCCATCTTCTGCTACATATGCATCAAGAGACACGAGCTCTGGGGGTACTGGTTAGTTCATATTGTTGTTCCACCTAAAGGGTTGTAGACCCATTCAGCTCCTTGGGTAATTTCTCTAGCTCCTCCACTGGGGGCCCTGTGTTCCATCCTATAGATGACTATGAGCATCCCCTTCTGTATTTGCCAGGCACTGGCATAGCCTCACTCAATATAGCTATATCAGGGTCCTTTCAGCAAAATCTTGCTGTCATATGCAATAGTGTCTTGGTTTGGTGGCTGATTATGGAATGGATCCCTGGGTGGGATAGTCTCTGGATGGTCCATCCTTTCGTCTTAGCTCCAGTCTTTGTCTCTGTAACTCCTTTCATGGGTGTTTTGTTTTCTATTCTAAGAAGGAATGAAGTATCCACACTTTGGTCTTCGTTCTTCTTGATTTTCTTGTGTTTTGCAAATTGTATCTTGGGTATTCTAAGTTTCTGGGCTAATATCCACTTATCAGTGAGTGCATATCAAGTGACTTCTTTTGTGATTGGGTTACCTCACTAAGGATGATATCCTCTAGATACATCCATTTGCCCAAGAATTTCATTTTTCTTTCAACAAATTTTGAGTTTAAATTTAAGATGAGTCATACAGTTGGGGTAACCTTTGAGTGAGTTCTAGTGAATTCTGAGTTCTAAAAGAAAAGTGTATCTATACGCCAACGCTTACAAGTTCCATTATTTAATGTTTCCTTTATACCATGATCCGCTAATATTTGAGAAGAGATGGGAATTGTATGGCTGACTAAGATCAGGTGTAAAACTGATAATCAGGCACATCTGATCTCAAATCCTAGGGACTCTTGGCTATTTGTTAGATAAAGAACTGGCTTTATATGCAGTGAGACCTGGAATATACATAAAGAAGCCCTGAGACCATCTGTGGTGGTTTGAACATTCTTGGCGGATAGGAAGTTAGGAGGTGTGGCCTTATTAGGAAGTACATCACTGTGGGCGTGGTCTTTGAGGCTCCTATGCCCAGGCTCCTCACAGTGCAGAAGAGACCCTCCTCCTGGCTGCCTACAGAAAGAGTCTCCTTCTGCCTGCCTTTGGATCAAGATGTAGAATTCTTAGCACCATGTCTTCCTGCAGGCTACCATGCTTCCCACTATGATGATAATGGACTGAACATCTGAAACTGTAAGCCAGCTCCACTTAAATTATTAGAGTTGTCTTGGTGATGGTGTCTCTTCGCAGCCATGGAAATCCTAACTAAGACACCATCTAAATGAGGTCGGAGAGCTGCTTTCTAAGAGCAGCAGAATGAAGCATGGTGTTATATTGACATCCTGTTTCATCAAGTACACACAAGACGTTCATGCCATAATGGCCTCCTCAGGGTTCCACTGTCTATGTGCCATTGAGACACATATAGAGCATGAAAGCTGTAGCAACAGGGACTGCACGATTCCTCCTCTACCAGACTCACAGCAGATAGGAGCAACAGGGACAGAAACCTACACATGCAACACACAAACACATCTGAGCTTCAGGCATAAGTGGTGACCCCCGGTGACAAGACAAGGCGAGATCCAGGCAGTGATGGGGGCAGCTCAGCTGGCTACTTAAGTCTAGGCTCTTCGAGAATCCACACACCAGTCAGGCCAGACACTTTCAGGTTACATAAAGATAGCTGAAAAGATATACTCTATATTCACAAATCTTTATAAGATCAGATGTACCTAAATCTTTTCATGATGTACCTCAAAGCTCAGGTAGCTAGTACTTTTAAACATTACAGAAAAATCCTGAGTGTGCACCAGACCTGCAGGTTTCTCTCAAGAGAAAGCCAAGTTAATTGAATGCATTTCTTTGTTTGAACTGAAAATTTAGAAATCTATTAGCACCTTTTAAAAGCAGATCATCCCCCACTGCATGGGAAAAGAATTCTTCTAACCTGTCAGAAATTTTATAGAAGCAATTTAAAAATCCATTACGTAAAACTAGTTGTATCACCAGAACTCTACACTGCTTTTAATGTCAAAACAGTCTTTCCAGCAATTATGAAAAGTGCAGAATTCTGAAGAAACTCACCAATTTCAAACTTTGTTCCAGCAACATTCGCCGTAATAATTCCCTTCTTCTTCTTTTTTCTCACTTTCCTTTTCATTGTGCATTGGTAAGGAGGTAATTCTGTATTCAGATCCAGAGGAGATGATCCCTGAATAACTTTAAAAAGAAATATGAAATGAACATTTGTCACTAAAATACAAACATTGTGATCTGAAACACACACGCTTCCTCCAGCAGGTTAAAGCTATGAACAGTGACACTACCAGAGCTTGAATATCATATTTTCTAAGCACATTCTAGTACGCTTCAGCCAGTCCACTTACCCCCATCTTGAGGCAGAGATGGCATGGTAACCTATACCAAGCAAGCAAAAAGCCTGCCTGTAGTGCCAAGTGCTTGGTAAAGCTGGAAGTTCCGAGTTCATCTAAGTAGGATATGGCCCCAAATCACAGGAAGGTCCTATCACATTATCTGGGTCAAAGTCTTGGATTTCACGACACAAGTTTTGGGCTGGGATGCTACCTAGAAAGGTTGAAAATAAAGTTATTTAAGGCAGAATTTCATGATGTTTCCCGTGCCAAAACACCATTCTTGTGAGAAATGACATAATTGCAAAAGACAATTTATTCCATAAAAAGTTTGTGTGAGTGTATTATTAACCCATATAGAAAATGCCAAATTGTGGCTTTGCAGCCTGAAAGTAAGCAGTCTAGGTCATTGTCTTTTAATCATAGATCTTTGACATATACATATTACATACAGAAATAAAAACAGTAAAAATTCACTGCTGTGCAGTGTACATTGAGAATCTTGAGATTTATAATAGACCGTTTCTTATCAAGCCCGATTGGGAGAAGTGTTTTTATCCCTGTGTTATAGAAAAGTTAACTGAGCTCAGGAAGCAAAAATAATTTTCTCTCTTTGCAAAAAAAGAAGTAAAGTGGAGATGGAGATGAAGTGGGCCAAAGCCAGAGACCCCACCCAGGAACCCACACAATCCTCTTCCAGGCTATCAGGCTGACACTTTTCCCATGAAGCAGTGAGAGAGCCACGAGGGTAGGAGTCACTCGCAAGAGGAATGTGGACGGAGATTCGTTTTTACAAGGGTCAGGGGGAAATAGCTTTGTAAAGCAGACTGAACCATGCCTTAAGATACAGGAACGGGTTTGAAAGACACAAACGGAGGCAGGCTCATTACAGGAGGATCTTATTTAAGCAAACAGAGGGACCGTGATGTTCCCCTAAGGGATAAAGTGTCTTGATTCAGCTACATATCACCCAACAGGATCCCCATCTGCTCTGTGGGCATCTGCAGGGTCAGCAGAAGAATCAGGGCACCCGGTCTTGACTGTACTGACTAGTTCCCAGTCTCAACGTTCAGACTTCTCTCTTCTTTGAACTCCTTTAAAACGTCTCTAATCACAGCGGAAAAGACATCAAAACTGTTATGCTAAACAAAAGGATGAGAGGGGAACTTTCACCAGATTATCAGGTTTATCATAAATCCTGTGACATTAAAGTTGACTCACTCAGCTAGGATCCTCGATATTCATTATTGACAGTGAGATCTCATTAAAGGATGCTTACAGCCTATTCATTCTTGGGTACCATTTTAATGCAAGTCAGTCTCCAGCATGATTCACTATAAAAACTAGTAAAGTATTATTGATTAGACACTCATGATGGGTAGGCAGTGTGTTAAGGATTTTAAAAAAGTAACCTCACTAGCAAGCTTTGAACTTCAGTTCATATTCCCACAACATCTAGATATAGAAACTACAGCTTAAAGTTTAAAAATAAATAAATAAATCAAACAAGAGTTTTGATTCATTTTTGCCTAAGTAGCTATCTCATCCATCCAGCTCCACTATTTTTAGACACCACACAAACATTACATGGACATATAAGGAGCTTGCAAGGCTAATTTGGTACTCAGAAGAAGACAGGCTGTATTCTGGAAACTCACAATACCTCGAACCAAACAGGGAACTTGCAGTAAACATCTCTAAACTGATCTCCCAGCTTCCAAATCCGAGCTGGAAACGGACTAGGTCACCGCTCTGAGGGAAGAACAGAGTGTCCTGAAGTTCAGTTCAGTTCTGTTTAGAAGCTCTCGGATACTTCAAGCAGGACACTGAGTTTGGGATTTCGTGACCAACATCTTGTTACTAGAGTAAACAAAGGTCCCTTCACAGTGATGCTCCACTGTCTCACTAAAGGTTAGTGACAAGTCAGAAAAGAGTTTGAAAACAATTCTTTCTGGAGTAAGCCAGGCTCCTAAACCAGCCTTGTTAATTCCTGAACGTAAGTTATAAAATGAACAACTTTGTTTATAATGAAGAATAAAAATATTCCTTGGAGTCACACAGGAATTTGAAATATTTAAAATGATCCTAGTCATATATAGGCTATTCCCCATCCTATTCGTGATTTAGTGAAAGTTCCAAACAAATCTGAGGAGGACTTGATTGTACCCTCCCAATCCTAACGAATTATTTTAGGCAAGGAATTTGAGAAAACATGCTTATGACATCATGCAGCTAAGGCACTGTTGTCTACTCTCCAAAAAATGGAGGCATGTTTTATTTACCTTGGAAATACTTTAAGCCAATGGTTTCTCACCAAAACTCAAAATCCATCAAAGCCTCAGAGACTGAGACCTCCTCCACGTTCTCCTTGAACTTCCAAAAATCACTGAAAATCTAGACAAACGGCTACTTCAGCCTCATGTGTGACTGATTCATTTCTCCCTCTTCTGACCTACTCTGGAGATCTTTATTGGTATCCCATCAAACCCACCTATCTAAAAAGTGAGTTTCCCTAAGATAGTGGTTTTCTTCCGTCTTGGTCATCTTTTAGTTCCCAGAACAGGAGCCTGGCAGTGCTCAGTAGACACCTGTTACTAAGTTAATGTGTGCTATGGTGTAGACGTTATTTCTACCTGAATTCATGGAGAAACTTAATCCCCAGTGTAATACTATGAAAGGGAGGTGGGGAGGTCATAGAGATTTCTCTCATGCACAGAGCTTCATGAAGTGTCTGGCCACTTTTGCCTTTCTCCCATGCCATATGCAAACACAGCAACAAAGATGTTGTCTTGAAAGCAAAGAGTGCATCCATCAGACCTTGGGTATGGATGCTCTAATGTCAACCCTGTGAGACATGGACTTTTATGACATACACAGTATCTAATAGTTGATATTTTGTTATAGAAACACATATTAACTAATACAATGAGTTTTTTTAAAACTTACTTTACAATAGTTTTAGGTAAGGACCATGGGATTGTGAGAAACAAATGCCTATCATTTTCATATTCTAAATTAGAAGCGGCAAAATATATAAAAGTTTCTATAATACAGCACTGCTGGGTTAAACTCACAGAACAACGCAGTCAGTGCATAGAGCTCTGGTGGTCTGTTGGGGCTGGGAGCAGTGGAGGAGAAGATTAACTTCTATAAAAACACTGTGGAATCAATTTTACCTGTTTTTAAAGGTGATTAGTGTGTGTGTGTGTGTGTGTGTGTGTGTGTGTGTGTGTGTTCCATGCTATTATGACTTTTGCCTTACTTCTCTACCATGATAGACTCTACCCCTCCAGAACCATAAGCCAAATAACCCTTTCTTCCATAAGTTGGTTTTATCAGTTTATGCTCCATAACAGCAGTGGAAACGGAGCTGATACAGGCTGCAATGTGCTGCTCAAAACAGCCCGGTAATCCCAGCGCCGACACTGCCTGCACGGCTCTCAGGAATGTATGTTCTCAGGCCAATCACTGCCCTCCATAGTCTCCAGTCTGAGCATGAGACATCTGATTGCCAGCCCCTTCCCATGTCTGTGCTGCAGACTGAAGCTGGACTGGAAGGCCAGTGGTGTGTTTAGCATATTCTAGGAAGTGGGGGTCATACCATTCTAGAGCCTGTATTCTTTAAGCTTATCTGAAACACAGCCAGACTGCTGACTTGGAAATCTCCTGGCAAAGCAATACATGGAGGAGACAGCATTTGGCAAGAAAAACACTTTATTTCAGCAGAAGAGAAAAAAACATCCTATTAAGTTCCTTGCTTGCTGAAGCTGAGAGAGCCCGTGGCAGCTAAGTGAGAAAGGCGTCACGTCACTCGACTTCAAGCTAGCCACTGTGGCTGACTAACACATCCATTTTCTGGAAAAATAAATGCATCAAAAATCATTGACTGTGAAAACTAAGAGCAACTGTAAAGTTTACTAATACACATCATACTCAGTGTTGGGCCTCAAGTAAGGAGCCTCGATCTGAAAGGTCACAGAGGGTCGAATTTTTAAGGGATGGGGGTATGAACATAGAGGAAAGAGAAACGAGACACAGATCAATGTCAGAGAGAGGGAAATACTCCATGATACACTCATGCAATAAAATACTATAAAGCAATGAAACAAGATGAACTGGAACTAGATGAAGAACCACAGGAGAGCTCAGATTTTAGAAAGCTGCCCAAGAATATATGTAGTACATTATTTACATAAGGTTTAAAATGCTACAAATTGTACACACGCAAATGTTGCTTAGAAACTGATGCGTATGGGAAAAGGTACTAAGAGCAGCATGAGAAAGACAGCCATCAGGTCTGACGCCTCCTGAGGAGAAGGAAGACATGGCAGCCATGATTTATTCAGAGCGAAGAATCACCAAAGTGTAATATTGACATCATCAGGAGTTAACACACATTTATCATGGCTCCACCTTTTGAAGCGATCAGCAGAAACAGAGGTTCCCTGATAGATTCACTTGAGCCATGGTGTGCTTCTCTGAAAGTGCCCCATTGGAAATGAATAGCCCTTGAAGCTCAGGCAAGATCTTACTTCATGAACAATGCAAAGCCATTGAAGGGCTTCCCATAAATCACTCCGGCTGTGTAACGGGAGCAGGAAGAACAGTGTGCGGAAGATATTTTGAAGGTCACACACATAGAGAGTGAAGAGTGCTACCATAGTACAGCAGCTAGACTTGGTGTTCAAGAAAGAAGTATCGCTAATGACTTCGATAAGCCTGGCTTACAGAAGTGGGTAGGAGCTGGCTCCAAGCTTCAAAATGTCTGCAGAAAAAGTAAAATCCAATCCCAGGAGTTAAGTGCCTTAGTTGACAGTTGCAGAAAAATATGGTTAATATGGACCAGAAAGTAAACAAAATCCATAACTGAAGATAAGACAAGGAACACCTCTAATTTTATATAGAACATACCTTTAATTAAACACAGCATGGGGCTGGAGAGATGGCTCAGTGGTTATGCTTAGTGGTCCTCTTGCAGAGGACCCAGTGCATTCCTGAAACTCACCCAGCTGCCCTAACCATTTGTAATTCCAGACCCAGGAGGATCCAATACACTCCTTTAGTCGCCACACACACTACACACATGAGATGTGATACATACTCATAAATGCAGGCAAAACACTCATACCCCTAAAATAAAAATAAACCTTTAAACACACACACACACACACACACACACACACACACACACACACACACACACACAGGACTCCTTCTGCAGCCTGATCTTGTTTCTGTTTCTATCAGAAACAAGAAAGAAGAAAAAAAAAGACAATGTATTTCAGTGTGCACAGCTGCATAGCTGGTGAGCAACAGATGACGTCATTCTCCTAACAATGGTGCATTGACCCTCTGCATTGTGTGTTCACATTGAAAAAGGTTGGAGAAGATACTTGAATCCTAAACACTGGAACATTTGTGTCCCATTCCCAGTCTGGCTATCCTCCCCAAACCTAGAGCTGACTATGGAGACAGAATGTTATAGATCTGAAGGAGCCATTTGGCCATACACCTCTAAAGAGCCGGCAGGAGCCAAGGGTAAGTCAGCAGAAGAATGGAGGTGCCATGTGTGCACTCTGGAACACCAACCTGGGGCAGTAGTGCAATAATGGACTGTCATTTGCTTTTCAGATTCCCACAGTTTGCTTGGGATGATGCAAAAGCAATCACGACAAAAGCAACAAAAGTCAGTGGAGCATCTCGTCCTTCCAATCTATCTGGATGTGACATGAAAAACGTAGCAACCACTAACATGGCATATCATACATTGAAGGCGTCTCCCTTTTTAATGTTTATATTTCCACGACTTGACATAATAAAAAACACAAAGCTCATTCAGTAAAGTTCAAATCAAGTGATAGAGTTACTAAAGTAACAGAAAACAAAGTTATCTCATAACATATTAAATGCTTAAATTGAGTCAAAATCCCCTTTGACATGTTCTCCAAGAATATAATATTGTATTCTAAAAAGTCCTCAAATCTTCCCAAAGCAGAGGGAGAGGAGAAAAAGTCACACTTGTTCTCTAGAAATAACATATGCCAGTAGTTAATTTGTGCATATTTTACTTCTGTGCTCATGGACACACATATATCAGGCTCACATACATGTGTATACATATGCATGCACACATGTATACATGCATGTATATAAATGCACACACATGAACATGTGCACCTACATATATGCACAAACACATGTACACAGGGACACACAAATGCACAGATGTGCATATACATAATACACCCATGCACACACACATACAGGGATACACACATGGGCGCCCGCGCACGCACGCACACACACACACACACACACACACACACACACACACACACACACACACAGTTACAAATCTAAGGCATCCTCGAAGCCCCAGCCTACACTTGGCTTCATGAAGCACTGTCTTGCTCTGAGATTTTCGGGTGGGTCAGCCCATGCTTTGCACCCAGCTCTCGCAGCTCAGAAACATGCCTCGAGAATGCTGAGGAAAATGGAGAAGGTGTAAAATCACCAGTTCTATGCACTTTACCAGAACAGCCACAATAGATATCAAACTGAGTATCAGCCTCGCTGGTACACAGATGATATCAGCACAGGGTCATGTGACACCAGCATAGTTCTCCCTGTCCAAAACTTAACTTTCAGCATCACTTATAAATCTGGTGACTCCTCTGACACTCCTTAGCTTGACACAATGTGTCATGACATAGCCTAGCCTGAAAAAGACACAACAAAATTCTTTCTAATTTTCCCTTTGAATTCCTTGTTTTATATTTATTTGGTGCACACACATTACCAATTTTAGGGTATATATTAGTTTAGTGCTTATTTTTATATCCGTGCTTATGAATCATTAAATTCATTAAACTACTGATCATGACAAGCCTGTAATCTAGGCACATGAGAGACTGAAGGAGAGTACTGAGTTCAAGGTCAGCCTGGGCTGCATTGTATGACTTTGATTGTGTGTGTGTGTGTCTGTGTGTGTGTCTGTGTGTGTGTGTGTGTAAGTTAGAATGCTAGAGAAGTCCCCTTTACCATCCATATTAGTCACTAAGTTACTGGACAGTAGCTCTGTCCCTCTACTGGAGAAAAGTCATTAAATTGTCCTTACTGAACAACCATGGATTGAGCTCACCGTGAAGATGATGACTAAGTAACTAAATTTACCAGACATCCTTAGATGTAAGTGACTGTATGACTCTAAAAGAATAGGCATTAAGGTGGCTAATGGGGTAGAGGAAAGGACGTGGTTTGGTGGAACTTCAAGTAACAACTGAAAGAGTAGTCTTCCAGGTGACTTTCACTTTTTGCTCCCCTGCCTTGGGTGCACATGTGATTACAGTTGTTGTGCCATGCGTAAGAGCTATGGTGAAGCACAGATCTCTTTCTTCTCAACATGGATTGAGATGATGTGATGGTCTATCACTGCAAGAAACTGGTTAACAGAAAACTGTAGACAGGGGCAGAAGATAAAACAAAACCCACACAGTTCCACTGATGTTCGTTGTATGTTAGATGGTATTCCTTGAAAAATCTTTTATTTTATATGTATGGATGTTTTGCCTGCATGTTCGTCTGTGTACCACATGCGTGTCTGTTGCCGTTGGAGGAACTGGAATTGCAGATGCTTGTGAGCTGCCATGTGGGTGCTGGCAATTGAAAATGGGCTCTCCAGAAGAAGTTCCCAACAACTGAGCCAACTCTCTATGTCATTTTGAAAACCCACAGTGATTCTTATAACAGTGATGTATGGTAGATAGGGTCCAGGATCCCAGTTATTAATACCAGAGCTGACTAATTTTATCAATTAACATTTTATCAATTTTACACATAAACTGGGATTCTCACAAATAGTGAAGCCTGAAGAAGTTAGTAATGCAGATATTTCCATACTTAGAAAGGAATGAGGTAGGAGGGACAACAGACAGGCAGACAGACAGACAGACAGACAGACAGACAGACAGACAGATAAACTAGTAAGTCCTGGACCACTAAGATGAAGAGGAACAGATCCTGGAAGATAACAGTCACTTTGATCATTGAGGTCCACTTCAGCTCCAGTTCCTACGCTCTGGTGATCAGAGCTGGCTTCTAACTCAGTACAGGAAATTGAGCCCTGTCAGGAGCCAAAACAGGACAAGCTAATAACTAGCAGGTAATCTTCCTGAGATGGTCTGCTTCGGATTATAATATAATCTGCAACAGATTCACTCCCACAGGCAAGGCATAGGAGAATTCATTTTTTAGAAAAAATTCCTGCTGTTAATATGCTTTCCTGTTATTATTAAACATAAATAGCAATCACTAGGTATTGATCCACCCTTTTGAGCAGATCTCTGCAGACCTACAAAGATGTACTGTCTTGTAGTGATGCTATATAGACAAAAAGATGACTTCATAAGTCTTAATGATGATCCTATAAGAATCCCTAAAATTATATCTGTGATTATTAAGCTCTTTTATAGTGGGACTGCTATTAGGTCCTTTTCTGATAGTCAAAACTGCAATGAGAACTCTGTCAGTTTCCGGTGTGTTTATTGCTCTTAGATAGTAACTGGACTTTCTCCTACTCAGAGCACATTCTAAGAGGTTGTAAAACAATTAACCAAAGGTAATAAGAAGGGAACTAATGATTTATTATAGGTGCTAGGACAGAAGATAAAATATTGACTGACTTTATCTATACAAAACTTCACTAATAACTTAGTTATGGTTTTAAACCTCCTATGAACCTGTGGACCTGAGACACGTGATGGATGTTTAGCCAGATAATTACTCCTAGTGGACGTGCATGTAAACATTCTCTGTTGTAAATTTCTATCTCAATTTATTATTTGATTTTATGTGTGAACCAGGTATTCTGAAAGATGTATTAAATACTGAGAACAAAGAGAAGAAAAAAGAAATTTTTTTCCCTTTCCCCACTTAGAGTAGAATTTTTCCCTTGCCCCGCTTAGGATCTTTCTGCTTTCCCCCTTTTTCTTAGATAGCTTTAATAGGAGACTTTTTACAACTTAGTAATAAATGTTATAATCACTTCTCTAAGTGTCTCTTTTTATTCCAGAGACTTCTGACTCACAGACTGAAAGTTAGAGCCTCCTAGTTCTGCTGAGATTGAAACAAGGCCACATTACTTAATTTACTCCACCCCACCTCACCCCTCCCCACCCCCTGTAGGCTACAGGTGTCAATCACCTAATCCAGCAGCCTTTTACCCTCAGAAAGAGGAATCAATTTTTAGGACTTTTTAGAAGGTATCATCAGGGCCAGGCAGTGGTGGTGCATGTCTTTAATCCCAGCACTTGGGAGGCAGAGGGGGGCAGATTTCTGAATTCGAGTCCAGCCTGGTCTACAGAGTGAGTTCCAGGACAGCCAGAACTGTCTATTGCTACTAGCCCACATTAGCCATCTGCAGGACTTCAGGTTTGATTTCTTACTCTTGTTTTTAAATAAAAATAAATAAATAATTTTTAAAATTAAGTAAATAAAAATGTTTCAAAGTTTGCCTTCTTTCCTTTTTCTCCAAGAGATGTGGGCTTCCAGGCAAAGCTTGAATGCAACTTAAGTTTACCATGCTAGAGAAATACTGCTCTCCAGAAGGCTCTTAGACTTAAATTTTAAAAGTTACAATTGTACTAATAGCTTAAAAGTCAGATAATTCTGCCATCATTTCCAAATACTTCTAGGTGAAATTAAGTCACATAAAATTAACTTGGGATGACTGAGCCATTGAACGTTTGGAAAGTCCATATGGAAAATTCTCCACTCTCCATACAACACTTCTTGGACTTCCATGAGGAAAGCTAATACATGTGCATAAATCCAATATTTTAAGCAGGAAAAATGATTTAGTATGTTGCTAGATCACTAAACTAAATGCAAGGTGAATTTACATAGCAATGTTTAAGGAAAGAAATAATCACCTTTATCTCTCAGGCCATCTACTAAGAAGGCTAATTAAGTTCAGCTATATTTTAATAAGATTAGCTCATTTAAAAACAAGTAATTCCTGATCTTTAAAAACTCTCTAAGGACTAGAGAGAAATCTTAGCAGTTAAGAGAACTTGTTGTTCTTCCAGAGAACCAGTGTTTGGTTCCCAGGACCTGGTTCCCAGCACCCATATGGCAACTCACAGGAATCTGTAACTCTAGTTCCAGGGACCCAGTGCCCCCTTCTGGCCTCTGTGGGCACTGTGCTCACAAGGTGCTCTTAAGCAGACACACACACACACACACACACACACACACACACACACACACACTGGCCAATGCTCATAAACATAAAATAAAAATAAATAAATCTTATTATGACCACTGTCTCTAGCACTACGGTCTTCGCCTTGGAACAGTCCTTTTATAGACACATGGAAGGAGAGGGCTATTTTTGTTCTTCAAAATAAACATGGATGAGATGCAGAGCAGGACTGGAGTCCAGAGCTAGCCAAGGGGCAAAACATAGTCTCCATAGAACACTTATTTTCTCAATGATGCCCTCTCTTGACCTTCTCCTTCCTTGATCATGCACAGTCAAATGACACTGTAAAGTAATAGGTCACATCTGTAATAATAATAGTATCACCAGTCTGTTCAAAAATTCAATTGTTCCCTTACGAGTTCATTATATTTCATGTTAAACATTTTTATTCATGTGCCTGTTAGTTTATGTCAAGTTGACACAAGCTATAATCATAAAAATGGAGGTCATCTTGATTGACAAAATGTTTCCATAAGATCAAGCTCTAGTCAAGCCAGTAGATTTTTCTCAACTAGTGATTGGTGGGGGAGGGCCCAAGCCTCTCTGGATGGGGCCACCACTGGGCTGGTCCAGTGTTCTATGAGAAAGCAGGCTGAGAAAGCCCTGGGGAGCAAGCCAGTAAGCATCCTCCCTCCATGGCCTCTGCACCAGCTTCTGCTTCCAGATTCCTATCCTGTTTGGATTCCTGCCTGGATTCCTTCAATGGTGGATTATGATGTGGAAGAGTAAACAAAAACAAAAACAAAAACCCTTACATCCCCAACTTGCTTTTGGTTATAGTGTTTCATCACAGCAACAGTAACCTAAACTAAGACAAGTGCTCACCAACTTATTAGGTCAAGTAAAATGTATGTCTTTTAGTTCACTGTGCCCACATATAGTTGTCTTTTGGAGAAGTAATTTAGCTTGAAAAATCTTAAAGATAAGACTTCATTCAAAGTCCATGACATTGGCTATTCATATCAACCTTAAGTATGCTCAAGAATACCAGTCAACACAAGACAGCCACAGAGTCAGAGGTAACATCATATATTAACAGTCAACACAAGACAGCCACAGAGTCAGAGGTAACGTCATATATTAACAGTCAACACAAGACAGCCACAGAGTCAGAGGTAACGTCATATAGTCATAGCATGCATCTCAGAAATATAAATCAAACGTAATATTAAACCAACAAGGCTTATTTCAACTATGCTATGAGGGGTTAGAATTTACCATTTTTTCAAGTTTTAATCTAATGTCCAAAATTATCCATTATACAAGTCTTATTAGAAGACAGCATTCGGTCCTTAGAACGCTTTTGATTGATGCAATACAAATTGCATGTCTTCCTGTCTTTATCTGACCACACCACACTGCTGGAACTTATACTCAAGTGTTATTTTGTTTATCTTATTCTACATGTGTGTGTGCACCCACATATGGGTCTGCACATGTGAGTGCAGTGCCCATGGAGGCCAGAAGAAGTCATATGATTTCCATGGAGCTGGAATTGCAGATGGATCTTGAGCTGATTAGCCTAGGTACTAGAGATTGAACTTTGGTCCTTCTGCAAGATTACTATGCATCCTTAACTACTTCGCCATCTCTCCAGTCCTTCATATATTACTTTCATTCAACTATTTCAGTCAATCCATTGGGTAAAACCAACAATGTTAAGAACACAGAAAAAAATTATTCATAACAATATACATTTAATGTGTTATCTTAAATGCCCTCCCTACTGACATTGCTGTTCTTTACTGTTATTTGATTCTTTAAACATTTCATATTAATCTCTTCTTCGAACCACAAGACTATAATTTTCATAGAGGAGAATATAGTCTTGTGTTGACAGTCATTCTTCAGCATACTTGGGGTTGATATAAACAGCTGATGTCATGGACTTTGAATGTTTTTTTCTTTTTAAGATATCTCAAGCTAAATTACTTCTTCAGAGAAAACTCTATGTGGGCATGGTGAACTTGCCACTATCCGAGCATCCATAAGACCCCAGTCATTCTGCAGGAGTAAGACATTCCAAGCCCTTCTAATTCTTTCTCCTCAGGAGGTCTGACTCCCTCAGCCTCACCACAGCCTCATGCATATGAAGAGTCTTACCTGAATTTTCACCTACTGTTAAGGCTAAATGGAAAGGCTAAAATTCACTCAGGAACGGTATTACACCAGCAGTAAATCAAGATTTGCAGTCACATGATTGAGCCCCCAAAGAAAGGCAACCCCCTCGTAATTTGTGGTCCTACGTATGGACTTAGAGAGACTACAATATCCACATCATTTGTCCTAGCATCAGACTGCATGTGGCTGCAAAGGTACTTTGCAGGTTCAATTAGTGTCTGAATCTGCAGGCATCTACTCTCTGTCTCGTGACTGAGCCCCATTCCGTGGGTGAACAGGAAGGCATATTTCTATCCCCCAGAAAGACAGCTGTGCCCCACTCCTGTGTGCACTCAAGCTCGATGTTCTAACTTTTTTACACTCCAAGCCTGTCAGCAAGCTTTGCACTCGCAAGCCTCCCGTCACAGGAGGAAAGTCCTTAAGTCAGCGTCTCTTCTCTCCTCTCTCTCTCTCTAAAACTGTGCTGCGTTTTACAGTCTGCAAGGGGGAGTCCTCATACAGTTATCATCATCAGTTCATACACATCAAGTCAGCAGCATTGGCAGCATTTGCTACAGAGAAAATCAAGAACACCAGAGAAATGCTCCAAACTGTGAACTAACTCCCTTCCCCTGCCTCTCTGCCTCCTTCCCTTCCTTCTGCCTTTCCTTCTTTCTCTTTCTTTTAGTAGATAGCCATGTAGCCCCCAAGCTGCTCTCTATCTGGCAATGCTCCTGCCTCAGCCTTCCAAATTCTGGGATTCTTTTTTGTTTGTTTGTTCTGTTTTTTGGTTTTTTGTTTTTTCTTCTTTACGCCTTTCCAAATTTACTGTAATTTCACCTCTATGTATACGACGCCATCAGGCGTTGACTGCTCCATCAACTCCACATATCCAGGGTATACAGTATGAGCTTTGAATCAGAAAAAAGATTCAAAAGAATCTGTCCTCCAATGGAAGACATTTAAGAAATGCCTTGACCACTTTGTCTTACTTACATTCTCCTCTTTTTTTCTTCTTCTTCTTTTTCTTTTTTTAATGTATGGAAGTTATGCAAAACAAAAATCTGTCATACTCATAGGTTTGCCCATTGTTATGCCACCAGGCCAACACCATCTTGGGTTGGCAAGAGAACATAGAATTACTGAGTTCATAAACCTAGTCCACACAATTGCCAAATGGAATTCTCCTAGGTCAGAGGTGAAGATAACTTGTAGAAAGGATGCTAGAGACGAGCATTAAGGTCATGTAAAAGAAATCCTCATGCTTAGTTATCGCTGGTGTTGCTCGTGTTTTGTTTCTTCAGACAGCTCTGCTTTTAGCCCAGGCTAACCCCCAGCTTGGCAGCAATCCTTATATCTCAGCCTCCTGCTTTGTAGCCCAGGCTGACCCCCAGCTTGGCAGCAACCCTTATATCTCAGCCTCCTGCTTTGTAGCCCAGGCTGACCCCCAGCTTGGAAGCAACCCTTATATCTCAGCCTCCTGCTTTGTAGCCCAGGCTGACCCCCAGCTTGGCAGCAATCCTTATATCTCAGCCTCCTCGGTCCTGGATTACAGCATAAGCCACCATACCCAGCTCCTGCCCTTTCTTATTGTTTTATGTATTTATTATATTGTCCTTAAAGTCTACACATCTTACTCTTCTTAAAGATCATAATAAGGACCGAGAACACTTATTTCAGGACCAACCTCTTATTCTCAGAAGAAGACCATTTGTGCTTATCATAATATAAACTATGAATAACAAATTATTAAAGAGGAATATTTCCTTGACTATAAAAAATATCTGCACAATGTAGCACTTTATAAATGTCTGTTTTATTTTTATTTTATCTGTCTGTCTACCACATGCATGCTTGGTGCCCATGGTGGCCAGAAAGGGGTGTTGGATCCCCGAGAACTGTAGTTACAAATGCTTTTGAGCTGCCGCATGGTTGCTGGGAATCAAACCTGAGTCCTCTAGAAGAAGATCAAGTGCTGTTAACTGATAAGCTAACGCTGCACCCTTCACATATATTTCTTAACACTAATCATCTCAAATAGCAAAATTCTTCTATGCAATTATATTGTTTCTATTTCCTCAACTTGAATAGAGTCCTAAATGGGACAGAAACTCCACTGAACGATATCCAATGTCATACAGAGAGAGAGAGAGAGAGAGAGAGAGAGAGAGAGAGAGAGAAAATAGAGTTACTTGGTAGAGAGAGAGAGAGAGAGAGAGATAATAGAGTTACTTGGTAAATGAAATATTTACATTCCCAGAAAATAAGCAAGCACACTCAAACAAAGTAGGTATGATGGGCACTGGCTAAGTTTTCTTAGTTTACTTCCTAAATTATACTGACTCCGTGTGATGATGCTAAACCTGAAATGTCATTTATGAATAACATGCTTCATAGCAGAACAATAAATTATTGTCTCTGTATATTTAAATCACCACCTTATGAATAACTGATTTAACTTATTGCTGTTAAATTAGAAAAAAAACGAGCATGGAAAATTACTGAAATAAACTCAAAGCAATTCAAGTTGCTACTTCGCCTGAAGGAAGTCTGTAGTCTTTAGACCATCAGTAACAAACATTCTAGAAGTCAACCACAAAGCATTGACAAGGCCTCAAGTATACAATTATGTGTATGCCTTAGGCTTAAGGATTCTACATTCAGAAGCCAGACCTGGGAAATCATCCACAGTGCTAGAATACTCCAATCTACTCTTTAAAACACCGAACTTGGGACTGAAGGGTTGGCTCAATAATTAAGAACACTGGTAGCTCTTGCAGAGGACCCAGGTTCTGCTCCCAGTACCCACAAGACAGCTCACAAGCATCTGTGACTCCAGGAATTCTGCAATAGACATACACACACACACACACACATACACACACACACACACACACACACACACATTTGGGCTAAACATTCATACATATAAAATTAAAATAATGAAATATAAAATGAAAATAGCAACTAAAAATGATCTAAATATACTCAATATAGTCAAAATGGGTTATGACATGGTTATTAAAATGAACCATGAAAAGTTTTCCCTAGTTTGAGAAGTTTCAATATTTTTAGCAAGGCTGTGAATGATTCATGTGAACTGAAATAATATTTATCTTTCAAGAGTGGATGAATGAATTGCAAAGCTTACTATTTCCTTTGATTTGCTAATTCTGAGTAAATATGCTATTTTATAAAAGTATGCTACAATAATACAAAATAACCATGAATCATATGCCAGGATGAATTTTCATCAACTGTATCAATAAAGACCTGTTTCAATAGTGAACAAATCTGGCTTCTTCCAGAAGACTGGTTCCTAAGTAGTATGCAAGGATTATGATTGTGAATCCCAGCATTCTGTGTTTATTTTAGTCCTTGAAGTATTTGCTAAACCACCTCTGAGGCTCACGCTTCCAGGGCAAATCAAAATGTAAACAAGCTGATCCCAGCTTCCAGACTCTCAAGCCAAGACTGAGGTCATCATGGAAAAATAACTAACAGTGAAGTCACAACGCAAGCTGTATCAGCAGAGAGCTATCCACACCTCAGTCAGAGCAAAGGGGGAACACGCAAGCATCCTGAACCCACTGAAAGGGGTTTTTCCCCATTAGAGATGAAGATGAAGAAAGCACACTGCTGAAACCCTAGAAACCAAACCTTCCCCATCAATGTGGAAGTAATTTGGATTTTAGGTTCTGATTTGAGTTTTCTTTCCCATGTCAGGTCTGAGAGGTCACCAGGAAGTAGGTGGAAATTAAGACATTTGCAAATTTTAAAAACCAAGATATGACTGGATAGAACTTGGCAGTAGAGAGATTCCCTAATGGGCACAAGGCCCTGAGACACGTACTTAGTACACAGAGGAAGAGGAAGGGAGGGGGCAGGAAGAGGAACAAGAGGAGGAGGGGAGGAGGAAGAGGTAAAGGAGAGGGAAGAGGAGGAAAAGTAGAGAAAGAGAAAGGGAAGGAAAAGAGTCAGAGAAGAAGGAGGGGAAGAGAAAGTCGGAAGACATGAGCGATGGTGCTTCTTGTCTTAGTTCATGCTTCTAAGTGGTACAGGGAAGGAAGACGAGGCAACCATGAAGGTGTGTCAAGGAGCAGCTAGAGCTCAGGACCCTGCATAGAGCTCAGTGTCAGAATGTGCCCATTGTCAGCGTCAGTTGAAAGTCACTGCCAGGAGCGATGGAGGATTCATTCACATCATCCTGCCTTTGGACAGCACAGAAGGAGGGGTGCATAAAGGAGGCCAGGGATAGCAAAGGACCTCCAGACCCAAGGCTTTCAGGAGTGCCTTAAACACCCTCGGGCAGAAAAAGGCACAAGAGTGGACTGAAGCAGGAAGAGTCTATTGAAGCGCTAAGACCCTAGGGACAGGGAGCAGGGCACTGAGGGTATCACTCCACACTGGCCCTACACATAACTCTCCTTTATCAAATACTCAAAAGAAGAGCTTTGAAGAAGGTTAAACCTCTGCCTTCACAAGTGGATGACCAATCCATGCAATTAGTAGAATGGTAGATTGATGGCTTATTTCAAGAGAGTTGGGTGTAAAAGACATTTTGTCTACTTCACAGAAACTGACTCCTACATGAAGGTTTTTCCCAATATGTTTTTACATTCCGTGATGTCAGCAATCACTGAGCATTCCTGATGCCCTACATATTAGCATTTTATGGTGTCAGGGTTAAGATCCTGGACAGTAGAGAACTGTGTGGTCTTCTCTATGCTGTGACTGCTACGTCCTTAGTAACACAGCCGAAGAATCCCCCTTTGCATGCCAGACCACGCTTGGTAGAGAGTCCGTTAAAGCTCTTGGTCCATTTTTAACTGGAAGGTTTGTTTTGAATCTCATTAATTCTTTGTGTATTCCTGATGAAAATGTTTTACCTACTGTGACAGGCAGTCATCAGAGGTAGGGGAAGAATGTAGAGACCCCAAGCTCTAGACATCAGGAGAATAACAAGAACACAGTATGCATTGGAGACTAGTTCCTTGCCTTTCCAAGAGCATTTGACATTTGAGATGGAAAGAGAAGGTGGGGGAGGGACAGAGGAAGGGAGGGAAGGAGGGAGGGAAGGAGGGAGGGAAGGAGGGAGGGAGGGAGGGAAGGGGGGAGGGAAGAGGGAAGGAAGGAAGGGAGGAAGGAAGGAAGGAAGGAAGGAAGGAAGGAAGGAAGGAAGGAAGGAAGGAAGGAAGGAAAGACAACTTACTTAGAAAAGTAGAGATCTTGATTATTTTTGAGATAGCCATGTGAAAAATCAGATCATTAAGATTTAACTATATAAGAAAAGAAGACCTTCAAGAAGTGAAGAGAAAATGAGAAAAAAAATTATAATGAACATTTGGACAAAGCAGGAGCAGAGGGAGACAATTTTAAAACTCTGCTTTTGTTTTGGGGCAGGAGATTGAAGACAAAAAAATAAAAGCAACAAAAGTGCATAGAGGACTAGTAACGGGCTTGTGGGTCAACGTGTTTGAAAATCCAGACTTACTGGACACAGCAGCCCCCTTGTTTGTGTGTTGTCCCCAGATGCTCAGATCCTTAACAAAGAGGACTAGCTGAGGCTATCTGACTGTGCAAATAAAGCTTGCTGGTCCTGAAACAGGGATGCTGTGGACCACTGGGGGCTAGAAGGACATGGATTAGCAGCAGCAGGACAAGCATCTGAGTGTGGGAAGATTTGAAGAGTGGAGCAGGGATGTGAAAAGAGAGTTCTGTTCAGTGCTGGGGAAGCAGCAGAGTATCGGGTACCCGCAAATAAAACAGAAGTGAGCCTGAGGTCCCAGAAAGGACACCAGCCATGATCACGTAGGTAACTAATATTTCTCTCCAAGTGATGCTTCTGCTCCTATAGCAATGACTGCTATCCATACAATGTCCCTACCAGCCTACCAGACATTTCCATCTGTATATTCTCAATGCCATTGTGAACTCAGTGTCCAGCACCAGTCTGTGACCTTGACACCTTCCTCTGCCCCAGCATTTAAGAATCACGTCACCCAGCTCCGTTACTTTATGACCAGAACTCAGCCTTGCTTGCTTCTGCTTCTCACCCTTGCTGGCTCCATTGCTCACTCTGATTAACTGAGTCCCTAGTATAAGCACGGCTATCCACTCAATGTTTCCAATCTGTTTTCTTCACCAGAACACAGGCCTCCAGAATGCAAATCTGCTATTACACTCCTTACCCCATGATGGTTTGCATATGCTCCATCCAGGGAGTGGCACTATTAGAAGGTGTGGCCCTGTTGGAGTAGGTGTGGCCCTGTTGGAGTAGGTGTATCACTGTGGCTTTAAGACCCACATCCTTGCTGTCTGGAAGTCAGTCTTCCACTAGCTACCTACAGATGAAGATGTAGAACTCTCAGCTCCTCCTGTACCATGCCTGCCTGGATGCTGCTATGCCCCCTGCCATGATAATAATGAACTGAACCTCTGAACCTGTAAGCCAGCCCCAGTTAAATGTTGTCTTTATAAGAGTTGCCTTGGTCATGGTATCTGTTCACAGCAGTTACATCCCTCACTAAGACACCCCACCTTAAATAGCCATCACTCTAGCTGGCTTACAAAGGTTTGATGGCTTTAAAACACTAACATGAAAACACTCAAAATCTAATGAGCTACTAAGCTAATATCTCTTAGAAGCCCAGTCCTTGCCTGACTTCAGGTTAGTGACAGTGGCAGAATCAAGCAGCCTGCGTGTTTAAGATTGCCAGTATGCCCTGGGTAAGACGAGTGCACCGTGCAGCCACTGCTCTTCTGACCTTGAACATGAAGCTCCCTTGCCTTCTCCAGAGTCTTCTCCTCCAACCTCTCCAAACCTGACCCATCCAGGCATATACATGGCCCCGTGGCAGAGAGCATCAGTTGCTCATGGAGGTCAACCACGCGGTTAAGGTGGCCTTCAGTAGGAGTCCGACAAAGACTAGTTTTGACCTATGCTTTCCAAGTCCTGTCCAGGTCTTTAATTTGATTGACAAACTATTGATTCATCACATGACGCAGAGATGCAAGAGTTCAATGTCTTCCTTATAATTGCTACAAATACTTGACTATAAATTCTTCCAGTATGCTATTTTCAAAGGCTCCCCAGCCTGATGGTACAGCCATCAGGTAAATCCACCTGGCTGCTTCCCTCCAACCTGTCCACTGAGACCCCGAGGCACATTCCCTTTCACTGTGTTCCAATTGCTTGTCTCTTGTCACATACACAGACTGTGCGCCTCCATTCTTCCCATTTAGAAGGCAAGCCTTCCTGACCCTGCTTGTATTTGGGTAGAGTTCCCATTCTGACATCACTCACGTAGCCTCTCTTCCCTTTCTAGCCTAACTCTATCCATCTCTGTGGACGGCAAACTTACCAAGAGGAGGATGCTTTTTGCCTCACTCACTTATTCCAAGTACCCAGAAAGCCCCTGGGACATGTTTGGTACCAGACAAGTATTGGTTGAATAAATGGAGGAATAAATACAAAATTTATTCCTAAATAAATTTATTCTCTATATGGTGAACTTTAGTAAATTTAGTAAATTCTAAAGCCCTCTGAGTCTGGACCTGTTACACCCTGATTCTGCAGATGAACGAGACAACACATTGCCACAGGCAGTCAGACTGGCACCTTGCTGCTTCCAAGCCAACAATTTACTCTGACATTCACAGTCTCACACCCTATGTCCTCTACAACACCAAAAAGCTTATTCAGTAGAGACTTTCTCCTTCAACATACAAGTGATGAAGATGAGGATAATTACGTATGTTATGTAGAGCCACCCTGGGTTTTAGAGGACCCAATCCCAACACCAGTTCTCTACTTAAAAAGAAGATGAGCCCATTACTTCTGCTGCAGACACTCTAGGCATTACAGTCAAGCTTTATGAACTATGTTAGTGGAACAAAAAAAAATACAAAAACAAACCTGAAGCCTCAGCCTGAAGCCACAGTCCTAGATGCAAATGTTCTAATATAACAGGTCTAGAATTCAGCCTGGGTCAAGGTTTCCTCAAGCTCTTTTGTGATTCAAACACACAACGAAGGCCGAGAACCACTGTTCAAACAGATGCACCCTGCCAATTCATCCTCATGAGTTGCTCTACTGTCCATTTTAAATGGGAAAAACTGAAACTCAGAGACACTCAGTATCTTGTCAGCATGTTGGACAACGCCACTAGAGTCTCAACACCTTTGCCCTCTGCCTTGTTGCTTCCCAGTGGCAAAGATGCCTTCACTGTTGTTTCTTATCATCCTGTAGTCTCATTAGAAACTCAAACGGCTCCTTTGCGTGTCTGCTGCATTAGATAGAGCCTCTCTATATGGTGAACTTTAGTAAACATTTTCTCTATTTTGGTAATGCAGACCATGATCCTTGGAAGAGCAGGAAGTCAACTGAAACTCAGTGAGTGTGTGTGGTTGAAGCACTACAATGGGTTTCAGTTACCCCAGTACCAGGCAGAAGAAATCTACCTTTTGAACGGTTGATAAGGGTAGTCCAAGTGACTCCAAAAATAATATAATACTATGGATGTAGCCCCTTGGTCACCTCTCAGGAGTTTAGGGTAGACCTCAGTTGCTAAAAATACTGCACGTTTAGGACACAAGACTCAGATGATTTGAGCTGAATCTGACCTGAAGCTTTCCCAAGGTCTAGCTTCCATGGTTCCAAAAATACCAAACAAGCTGCCAAGGGAGGGCAGCAGTTACACAGACCTACCCAGCTGAAACACACATGAACCACTGTGGTTACCAGCATGGCAAGCTATCCATAAAGGTGCAATAAGTGGCACACACATCTAATTGGGCACAGAGGAAAATCATGTCTGATAATGGAAATCTAACCAGCTTCTCCCAGGGTGAGTGAGTTCAAGGACATAGAAAAGAATCTACTGACACCATTGTGTTAGACCAGCACGACACCTTGCTGTATTCTAAATTTTATTTTATACCCACAGACGACCATAGCTAACACACACACACACACACACACACACACACACACACACACACACACACACATCTCTTTACAGCAAATGGAGACCACTACAGAAAACCACAGCTGGACACAATGCAAAGATGAACCGATCACACAGAGTCCAGCACCAATGGGTTCTCTACTTCACAGCTCCTCCATCAATGGCTCAGGGAACATCATGGAGATGGAATGACTTTAAGAATCAGAACACAAGGAAGTCTACTGTGAAACAGTCTCTCTGAGAAACGTCTGCATACACAAGATCATCATGGTGACAACTCGATGGCCATGTTAGCATGAACCACCCCTAGAAAAAGACATACAGGCAACTAGTGACCTGCCGGGAAAAAGGGAATTCGCCTCTTTGAGGAATGAGCCCCCTTATCAGTTGTCCAGTGCAGAGTGATCTGCCTTGAGAACATATACATGCAAACAATTACTAACTCAGCTAGTTATATTTAGATATACTTGTTCATAAACATACATGTATACATACATATGCATATATGTGTGTGTGTGATAATGATAAAGAAAATTAAGATATCAACTTGAGGGGACATGAAAGATGGAGGGTAGCTTAGTGGGGCTGGTGATGAGAAAGGGAGAAGAAAGTCTACTTAAATTAGAAACATTCTAAAAGGAAAAAGGGAAATTTTTATACATACATACATACATACATACATACATACATACATATCCTTCAGACCTTGTGAAGTAAGGAAGGTGCTGAGTATTTTCTAGAATTTTCATTCTGTGTGTAGGTATAGACAATGTCAAGAAGAAAATTCTACTTCTTATCACACAGTAGACAAAATAAGTTTGAAGGATATTCAAGCTAGACATGAGGCAGTCTCGAATATGTCCTTCCCTCTTTAATGTATACTCCCCTGTGGTTTTCTCTAATCTCACATGTCTTCCTTCTCCTGGGTATGTTCAGCACAGTTCAGTTGTCACCTCTCCCCTTCCTGTCTCCAAGGTACTGCCACACTACCCCCCATTGCCTCATGTTGGGACGTGTAGACTTGGCTGTCTTTGCACTCACTCTGTAACCCAGGATATCTCTGAAGTACCCTGCTCCTGCTTCCACCTCGCAAGCTCTAGGGTTACAGCCTGTGCTGCCTGCCTCACAGTTTATGCATTGGTGGGGATCAGAGTTATGTTCGTGGTAGGTGAATGCTCTACCAATTGAGCTGTATCCCCAGCCCTGCTTAAATACTGCTATGGACAAGGGTAGCTTGTGGAGAAAACTTTCTAATATAGAGAGAGTTTTTCAAAAAAAAATCGGCTGGGCAGTGAGGGTGCATGCTCTTAATCCCAGAACTTGGGAGGTAGAAGCAGGCAGATCTCTCTGAGTTCAAGGCCAGCCTGGTCTACAGAGTGAGTTCCACGACAACAAGGGCTACACAGAGAGACCATGCTAGAAAAAATTTTAAAAACCTAACAATAGTTAAAATAATAATAATAGATCAAGTACCTCTACATTACTTTACCCATAACATTTTGGTGATATGAAAAAAATTATTAAGACTAAAGATGTCATCCGTCTTTCTGAATGATTACAAATTTCTACCATTACTTTAATACCTAGATAATCCACATACTTTCCCAATGACAAGCTTCTCTGCCAAAGATTACACCAAACACAGGAAGAGAGACTTCTTTATAAGTAAGTGCCTGTGTTTGTCAGTGAAGGCCTATGCATGCGGGTGCAGTACGGGTGGCATCCAGAAGAGGGTGGTGGATTGTTTCCCTAGATTTCGGTGGGCTTGGAGGTTGTAAACTCCCCAATGTAGGTCCTGGGGACTCACTCAGCAGCCTGTTCTACCAATTCCAATGCAAATAGACTATCCGAATTCATCTTTTCCTACTTGCTCTCAATTCAGCAGATATTTGCTGAACAATTAACAAGATATACTAAATAAGTTATGGCTTAGTCAAAAACAGTCTCTACATCACTGAATCGGTTACAAATGGCTAAGAGACAAGACTAAGAAAAACAATGTTGGTAAGCACATAAAAATCTCGAGACTGCTTGACACCACTGGTGGCAGTTCATATTAGACGAGCTCCTGCAGAAAATAGTCTAGAAGTTCACCGAGACTTCAGATAGAACTATCAGCCATCCCACCACCAGGTCCACGGCAAGGGACACTCAATCTGTAGCACAAAGGCCATCTCTTCTCTCACATCTACTGCAGCACGACTCTTAACAGCTAACTCACAGCTAACTCCTGCTCGGACACAGGAAATTCAGTACACATACACGAAGTGGTATTATTCAATAAGACACCAGTGAAGATGTGGCTGGAGCTGGAAGGCACTGTGTTAGGTGCAATAAGTCAGGAACAAGAGATGGGTGGTGCACACGAGCTGTATCCACCGATGGAATAGGATAGAGTTGATGCCACACAAGCTGTGAGTGGAATACCACTCAGTGTTGGGAGAGGGGAAGGAGGGGACAGACACATGGGAATCCTAGACTAGCGTATACTGCGTTTGCTTAAAATTCAAAAGCTCTAATCAAGGGATGGTCAAAATGAAGATTTCTTATGTGAAACACTTTTTGGCTTCTATCAGACTGGTTCTTTTTCATTTCAGAACAGTTATGGGAGGTAAGAGATAAACTTGACTCTGGTTCACTCACAAGTTCAGCGTGTCAACAGTCGCTAGTTGTCTCAGAGCTTATGAAAATAACCTTTCAATGGGGTTAGTTTGGACAAAGAGGATCCAGTGTATCCTTTGGGAGTCCTCAAATGGGGCAAAGGGGTGACTCCAGCCCCATGTTGGTTAGCAGACAAACAAGTAAGTTTAATGTGTGTGTGTGTGTGTGTGTGTGTACATGATGTAGTTTCAGTGTGGGATACTACTCAATCTTAAAAAGACAATCATGTAATCTGTGATAAGGAGGGTGAATCTGAAGGACATTGAAATACTAGTCACAGAAAAGCAAATACTGATGGACCCTACATATGCATAACAGTTGACAGAACTGCATTCAGAAAGCAGAGCTGAGCAGGGCATTAGCTGATTGGATCTGGTCAGCTTTAGGATCTCCTACTCAGAGCCAGGAGAATACACATTATTTCAAGTACTTATCAAGCTTTTACACATGCTATATTTTCATCCATAAAACACAAGAAGACTTAGAAACCATCACAGCATGCGCCTGTAGCTCGAGCCATTCAGAGGCTAAGCTGGGATGATAACCTAAGGCCATGAAGACCACCCTGGGCCAAACTGTGAAACCCAATAAAAATTAATTTAAGAAATGTAAAAAGAAGCTGGAAAGCAGGATCAAAGGTTAAAAACCACTTTCAGCTCTTCCAAAGGATCTGAGTTACATGTCCCATGCCTTGTCTGGAGACTAAAAACTGCTGTGATTGCAGCTCTAAGAAATGCCCTCCTCTGGCCTCACAGGTACCAGCAAACACGCTCGCGCGCGCGCGCGCGCGCGCGCGCGCGCACACACACACACACACACACACACACACACACACACACACACACACACGCAAGTACCCACATGTGTACACATAAATAAAAATAAAATAAAATCTTACAAAACACACACAGGTGGAAAAAAGTTTCCTCAGTAGCCCGTGGGTCAAGATAGAAGTCCTAAAAGAAATGCTTTCTTTAACACTGATCTAGAACAGACTGTAAATAAAACCTAAGGTTACACTCGATAAGACAGCAGCAAAGCTGGGTCAAACGAATCATGTTGAACATAAATGCAGACATGAGACGGGAGAAGCCATCGTATGTCCACACCCTCAGTTTGTTTAAGACCTTTAAAAAGTAGAGAAGACAAAGCTGGAGCAAGCAGAAAAAACAAAAACAAAAACAAAAACATCCAAGAAATGATAAGAAGGAAGTAAGGGAAATCCAAGGACAAACGTATGCATAAAGCTAATAACCTAGAGAATTTCTCTTAAAAAGGGCAAACTGCCAAATCTCATTCCAAGAGAAAAGACATGGCCTGAGCAATTATTCAATTATTAGAGGTTGTTTTAATTTAAAAATTTCTGAAAAGGAAATGTCCCAGATGGTTCCGTCATAATATAGAAGAGGAAATGGTTCCCAACTCATGGTCTAATACATAGAACCAAAACCCGACAAAGAAAACTCATGAACAAAGAAACCATGGACTATTGCCCTTCATAAATTTAGATGCAAATGTCCTTAACAAAATTTAGCATATGTGTGTACATGCATGTTATGAATGAAAATAATGTGTTCGCATACCCCCATGACTAATCAATATTTATTTCATATGTATAAGGTTGAATCACTATTCAAAAATCAATATGATGTGCCATACAGATATCAAGAAGAAGGAAATTATCCACTCATATCAAATAATAATTGCTTTTCTTTTTGTATTTGAGCCAACTGGACCTCCCTTTCTGATGTGGTGGTCTATTGAAATTCGCCATGTACTACAGCAGGATGAGCCCTGCGGGCACTATGTTGAGATAAAGAGATACCAAAGGCAAACAGCATCTGACTCCATCCTAGCTGTAACCCTTCAAGGTCATTATATAGCCAAGGATAACAACTCCTAATCCTGCCTCTACTTCCCAAGTGCTGCAACGGCTGTAACTTCCATTCGTGGTAAAGGTCTCAGTGTATTAGGAACAGAGAGGAACGTCATGGACCTCAATAAATAGCAGGTACAAGAGTTCCAAAGCTCCCAAGAGATAACAACATCTATATGTGTTCAAATTCCTTACATAAAGCAGTGTGTATACCCATTTAATGGACACATATAGTCCTATGCTTTCCTTAAGCCCTCTCTACATTATTAACAATACAACACAAACGCTATGCAAATAATTACTCTATATTTTTCTGGGAGTGATAATAAAAAGGGAATGTAAATATATGTTCAGCACAGAAGCAATTTTTTAAACATTTTCAGTTTATGGAAGGATTGACAGAAACAGTGAGATGACGACAACAACAACAACACACACAGAGTTGCACACAGACTCACAGACACACACAGAAAGATACACATCCACAGACACCCACACACACACACATACACACACACACAGACAGATACACACAGACATACACAAACACTGAGACACACACAGACTCACAGACACACACACAGACACATATACACAGAGAAAAACACACACACACAAAGAAACACACAGAGACATACACACACAGAGACACACATCCACAGACACCCACACACAGACATACAGATACACACACACATACATATACACACAGACAGATACACACAGACATACACAAACACACAGAGATGCACACAGACTCACAGACACACACACACAGACACATATGCACACAGAGAGATACACACAAAGACACACACAGAGACACACATCCACAGACACACACACACACACACACACACACAGACAGATACACACATACATACCCAAACACACAGAGAGACACACACAGATATACACAGACACAGACAGAGAGAAAGAGAGATACACAGACACACACACACACAGAGACACACAGAGAGACATACACAAAGAGAGTGAGACACACACAGACACCACAACTAACATTGTACTCAACAGGGACTGAACGATGTCTGATTAACCCTGGGAACACAGTAACGATATGAACTCATCACTTTTATTTAACGTAATACTGGAAGTTCCAGCCATTGTATTAAGGCAAGAGCAACAAAGATGTGTACATTGGAAAGAAAATAAACTGTTTTGCAGATAATATAATCATGTTTAGCCTGAAAATATCTATAAATTCTATCACCAAGAAACAAATTCAAGAAGGTTACAGTCTAAAAAAAATTGAGACACAAAGCAGACTGTATGCTCACTCACTGACAACAAGAAAATAGAAAAAGAGATTTGAAATTGAGTATCATTTATATTTGTTCCAGGTAAAGATGAAGTACTTAAAATGTGTGCAAAATCTGTATCAACAAACTTACTGATATTGATGGGTGATAACAATTAAGACAGCCTGGAGAATCTGTCATATTCATAATTTGGAAGAACTAATTAGTGAAGATATCATCTAACTTTAAATTTTTGTATAGATAATCAAGACTAACACTAAGTTTAATTTATAAAACAATGTGCTATATTGTCATGATTACAAATTCACAAAAATAATCTTGTAGATATTTAGAAATAAGGAAAAAAGAATTAAAGAACATAGATTTTGAAACAATCCAGCAATAAACTTTTAGACTGCTAAAATAAAATAAACAATTATATATGTAAGCAAGAAACGTGAAAATAGAAAGATTAACTATATAAAACAAGAAAGGCCAAAACAGGGGGGAAAGTGATCTACAGAATAGGAAACCACATCGGCAAAGCATCTACTGAATGCATGATTAACAGCGAGAATACATAAGAACTACAACTTAACAACGAAAATCAAAGAATGCTCTTTGAAACAATCAAAAAACTAATGCTATCTTAAAATGGATGACATTAATAGACATGTCTCCAGAGATGGTGTATACTAAGCACGTGAAAAGTTAGGTGCTCAGTATCGCTAATCATCCGAGAAATACAACCAAAAGCACAGTGAGAATTACAGCACAAAACACCCCAAAGTAGGCGCTGCCAGCATGAGCGCAAGTGCACTGCTGGTGGCAAAATTCTGAAACTTGTGTATAAAACACCATGGGGTCCCTCAAAGTGTGTAAAGGAGAACCACCCTGTGGTCCAGGCATCCTGCTTGATTGTGAATACAATTCAAGAAGAAAGGAGGCAGAGTCTTGAAGAGACATGTGATTCACCCATCCACAGAAGCACTGTTCACTAGAACCATGAAGTGGAAACAGCACAAATGTCTTGAAGGAGCCAACAGAGAAACACAGTGTGATCCATCCTCGCTGTGCCTTGTCACTCAGCCTTCAGATAGAAGGAAATTCGTCACGTCCTACAGCAGGGTGAACCCCGAGGGCACTATGTTAAGATAAACAGATACAAGAGGCAAACAGCATCTGACTCTACCCGCCTGAGATGGTATCTCATTAGATCAGTATCTAACATATTTAAATTCATAGATATAGAAAGCAGAAGGTTGGCTATCTGTGGCAAGGATCAAAGAGGAACAGCATACTTTCCCAGTCACAGCAAAGGCCTGAAATCTTGGCTAGAACTGTACTAGCTAGTTTTGTGTCAACTTGACACAGCTGGAGATATCACAGAGAAAGGAGCTTCAGTTGGGGAAGTACCTCCATGAGATCTAGCTGTGGGGTATTTTCTCAATTAGTGATCTAGGGGGAAAGGCCACTTGTGGGTGGGACCATCTCTGGGCTGGCAGTCTTGGGTTCTATAAGAGAGCAGGCTGAGCAAGCCAAGGGAAGCAAGCCAGTAAGGAACATCCCTCCACGGCTTCTGCATCAGCTCCTGCTTCCTGACCTGCTTGAGTTCCAGTCCTGACTTCCTTCAGTGATGAACAGCAATATGGAAGTGTAAGCCGAATAAACCCTTTCCTCCCAACTTGCTTCTTGGTCATGATGTTTGTGTAGGAATAGAAACCCTAAGACAGCCGGGTGTGGTGGCGCATGCCTTTAATCCCAGCACTCGGGAGGCAGAGGCAGGCGGATCTCTGAGTTCGAGGCCAGCCTGGTCTACAGAGTGAGTTCCAGGACAGCCAGGGCTATACAGAGAAACCCTGTCTCGAAAAACCAAAAAAAAAAAAAAAAGAGTTACACAGATGTGCCTGTTCATACCTCATTGTACTACAGGCCATGGTGATCTCAGCCCGTGACTGACAACTCAACAATTCAATCTGTAAAAGATACACAGATGTGCCTGTTCATACCTCATTGTACTACAGGCCATGGTGATCTCAGCCCATGATTGACAACCCAACAATTCAATCTGTAAAAGGTACTCAGATGTGCTAGTTCATGTCTCATTGTACTACAGGCCATGGTGATCTCAGTCCATGATTGACAACCCAACAATTCAATCTGTAAAAGGTACTCAGATGTGCTTGTTCATGTCTCATTGTACTACAGGCAATGGTGATCTCAGCCCATGATTGACAACCCAACAATTCAATCTGTAAAAGGTACACAGATGTGCTTGTTCATGTCTCATGGTACTGCAGGCCATGGGAACCTCTCACCATGATTGTTTTCTTTCTTATTGGGAGTTCCTGCCTTGTCACTTGGGAAGAGTATATTGCTACTTCTTTTTGCCATATCTAAGTCACCAGCACTACTGCCTGCACACATCGGGACAGCATACTCAGAACTGTGAACTGTTACTTCAAGAACTTCCCGTTTAATATTTTTTAGATCACGGTTGGCCATTTGTAAATGAAACCATGAAAGATGGCATCATAGACAAGCAGTGACTACTGTATTATTACTGTTGTTATTATTATTATTATTATTATTATTATTATTATTATTATAAAATACTACCATCACTTTCATATTGTCATGAGATGTGCAATTAGGTAAAAAGACAAACAATTCATTTCTATATCATCAGCTAATTTTACTTGGGGATCCAAATCTCTATATTCAATAGTACTGAGTACACTTTGGGGGGGGGTGTTATGAGGTTTTTTTGAGATGATTAAGTACCAAATGGAAGCACATATACTCTGCTTAACCAACGAGGAATACATGTTATACTTAATACTGAATTGAGGATAAAGATAGCTCTTGAGGCACACACCCCAAATAAAAGCTTTAAAAATAAAATGCCTCTTCTTCCAAAATGACAACCCAAAACATATGTAATAGCAACCATTTCATTACACCAAATGCTTGTTTGGCGTCAGTTTTAGACAAGTGAAAAGGCTTTTGCTCAGATATAAAACCTAATATTTTTTAATTTCAAAACAGTTTATATAGTGCTGTGTGTACATGTGCACACTGTTATAGGAAGGTCACACATGCACAAGGCACAAATGGGAGAATCAAAGGGATCCCTAGGAAGCAATCTCTCTCCTTCCACCTTCACATGGGCTTGAGAGTACAGACTTGGGTCTCAAGGCTTGTGAAGCAAGCGCTTTTCCTGATGAGCCATCTCTCTGGCCCAAGCGCTTTGATTCTGAGAAGCACTGGGCCTTCCCTTGCACCCTCCCTTTGTACTTAAGATGACTGTTTTCTTTCAACTCATCTCTGTGGAGTTCTAGATATGATACTTTATACTTTCCAAAACTAATGGGTTTAAATGTGAGCTATTGGCCACACAGGTATTCAATAAGTGAAGTTTTTCCCAAGTGCCCTAAAGGAAGTAAAACCAAAAGAAAAAAAAGAAAAAAAAACTATCAATAAAAACCAGTGAAGGTCACTGTCTTCATTTCATATAAAGTGCTAGCAGCGGGTATGGAGCTATGTATCTGAGAGACAGCTCTGGGCCAGGTGCTGGTTCTCTGTAGGCTAATGTTTGCTTGCTTTGTGTCTCTTTAGTTCTATTCTTCACATTGTTAAAATGGACAAAACGATAGCTGCCAATCATAGCGTTGTAGATTATGTCACTCATGATTACTTCGTGGATGTGATCAAAACTAAAACTAAGTAAATATACTCACAGATGGCTCATGAATATTAAAACAACCAACTCCAGAAAAGGGTCACCTTCCATCTTATCCCTTCTCAGGACTATCCCAGGGCCATTAGTTAGTGGCAGACTGTGCCAGACAGACAAAGAACCAAGCTAACTATTCTGCTTCTCCAGTTATCACTCCAGATATTACATGTAGCCATATGTTTTATTTAATGGGTCCTTGAAGAGTAGACGTGTAATTATGACAAATTTACACATTAAGATGTTTCAAGGAAATGCGGTGACTCAAACCTACAGTTGCTTTTCTTATCAATATTCCACATTTAAGTATAGTAGGGCTATGCCAATTAAGTTCTGCATGCAAGTCAAGTAGGAATACTTAGAAAAGAGAGATGGAATTACCTTTAATGAGAGTGTCTAAGGATGTGCACAAGCCAGCCACGGAACGACCTACAGCCAACGAGCAGTCTTGGAAATGCTGCCCGGATTAGTGTTCCCTCACCATCTAAATCTACAGATGACCTGCTTGCTTTAAAAGACAGCCAATGCTAATGGAGGAGAGAGGAACTTTCAACATAAAAATAAAGTTTAAAAAAGAAACCAGGCTATTTTAATCTTGTCGAATCGGCCGTGGTACCAGTTCACACTTCACAAAGCAGTGGGTGAGAGAGCTAGAAATGTCCAAAAATAGCCCTTTGTCAAATAGAATGTTTCATTTCACATGGCTAGGCAGAGGGACAAAAAAAAAAAATCCCACAGGTTTGGAAGCTTGGGTGTCCCAACAATTTAGAATCAGCAGCCAACATGGCAGTTTTGCATATCTACAATACCATTATTTTCGGGGGATGGGGAAGACAAGCAATCCCAGAGACCTTTGGGGTACCCTGAGAAAAGACTCCAGTGAGTTCTTGACTACTGATTTCTAAAACCTGAAGGAGAGAAAAAAAAAATCAGCCAACCAACCAGGTGATTTCAAATAAAAAAATGTGAGAATGAAGGGGGAAATTAACACATCACCCACCCACCCACTGCGGTCTAGAGGAACCCATTGTCTTGGCTTTATCACTAATGGTATACAGTAATGGTGCTCATGTGGTCAGAGCTAAATGTCCAACGAGAAATAAAGGTGAAAGGGGAATGAATAGTTAAACCTAGTTAAACTTTCGAGACTGCTAAGCCCACTCTATGTTTGACAAATAATGCCTGATAAGTGGAAAGGGACATGAAGCTCCTAAGAACTTAAGCCAACTTTTTTGTAATAGGCTTCAACTAACCAAGGCAAATTCAGCTTAAAATCCTCAGGTCCTTGAGAGCCTAGCTTCCATCAGAAATCATCTCTTGGAGACTAAGGGGAAGGTCAAGTTTCACTGTAGTTTGCAGTACAATGCTCTAGTCTTCATTGCTTCAAGACTGGCTCGTCTCAGAACAAGCTTCAGGTCCTAAGTGTGTCCTCCAGTGCAGTCATGTCCCTTGACTCCCCTTCCACTAGCACCGGAGACACTTCACAGCCAAACACCTCAGTGGAGCCCCAGGCTCATGACCCAAGCAAGAAGGATGGAAATAGATCCCGAGAGAAAACCAATGAAGAACTTTGGGGAATAAATCAAGAACCCAGATAAAGCACCTTCTCAAGCCTGGGCTCCTGTCTCACTCTTCATAAGGAGGGAATATTATGTGGCTTTTTGACACATAAGGAAAACTAAGGCACAGTTTCCTCCACAGAGGAATTTTTTCTCTGGTGAGAAACGAGGTAAGTATCTAAGTGTTGGGTGGAGACACTGGGCACGTAATGCATCTCCCAGCCGCCACTCTGCTCAAAGGTCATCGCTGACAAACGTACACCAGGAGCTATACAGAGACCTTCAAGGTCCACCAAATGTGCCTCTTATGTACATGTGGACTTTGTGGTGGGGGCTTCTGCTAAGAGTGGTGGTTTGGCATGGGTCACAGATTCTCTAAGTTACGGACTGAGACAGCTTCAATCCGTGCCCAGCGTTACTAGGGTACCAAAGCTAAAGACCTGAGAATCTGCATAGGAGAACAGAGGCTAAAAGTCTGCAGGAGACTGTCTCAGGATATGGTTTCTACTAGGAGGAAAACGAATCCCTAGGAGCTGACGATGCTCTATTACAGGGGCCTCTTCTCTAGACAGACACCCCCTCCCCCCTTTCTCTCATCAAACCTGTTCTCTGGCTTTAATTACGTCATCTTTCTTTAGATCTAAATCCCACCTTTCTCTAGGTTCTTAGGGTCTAGTTACTTGTTCTAATGAAAAGTTAAGTTGCCTGAAACAACGTGATCTGAGAAACCACAGACATGACTTGCATTTTTAAAAATGAACTTAAATTGAACATATAAACTTTAGTAGAGATTCAAAACTTGTTGAAATTGTCTAGTTTGAAGAGTCCAAACCCCTTCTCCAGAGATGTTAGCCTACAGAATTAATCTTCTAGATAAAAAAGTTTATGCACCAAAATGTTCACCACGATGTCATGATTATGATCAATAAGATACTGACAAGGGGGATGATTAGGAAATTTTAGTATGTCTCCCTCACGAAAAGTTAGGCAGGCATTTAAAATGTTTAGTGCTCATTTATAATTTGGTGAAAACTAGTGTTAAAGAGTAAAAGTTTAAAAAAATACAATAACAATTAACTTATCACAGTTAAAACCAAACACAAATAATGTTGTCAATGGATATCTTTACTTGGTAAGAGTATGCTATCTATTTGTATTTTTATACTTTCCAATTTATTAATAATTGTACACTGGGTAAAATTTTAAAGAGTGACTTTCATTAGAAGGAAAATATTTTATTTTCACAAAATTTTTTTTCTGCATTTAGTTGATAATTCTTATGTGTCCAAAAAGGGTTTCATTTTTCTGCAAGGGTATTGACAGATACTAACGCAAAGGAAATGAGAAACATGAGAAAAAAAAAAACCTCACTCTATTTTTAAAAATCTCTACTAGTTCTGTGGCTACCACATCAGAAACAGATCTCATGCCTGACATTCAAAATTCTTTTTTTTTTTTTTTTTTTTTTTTTTTGGTTTTTCGAGACAGGGTTTCTCTGTATAGCCCTGGCTGTCCTGGAACTCACTTTGTAGACCAGGCTGGCCTCGAACTCAGAAATCCGCCTGCCTCTGCCTCCCAAGTGCTGGGATTAAAGGCGTGCGCCACCACACCCGGCCTCAAAGTTCTTTACAGCCCAAAGCCTAGCACACCTCAGCTGACAGTTTCTCTAGCTATGGAAATCAGTCGAAGTTTCAAATAGTCACTTAATTCACTTCTGTGCATGAAGACATCCCTGGCCATCTGACCAACCACTGCACTTCTGTGGGTCCCCTCTTCTCTTCTGGTATTGCTATAGCACCTTAAGGCTACCATCACCTGCCAACACTGAGCCCATTCTGTCATTCAGTTCATTATTTCTGAGTATGTCAATACCTCTCAGCTAGACCTGGAGTTTCCTGAAGTCAAATGTAGATGCTTTTCAGTAGTTACTGGTCAAATACATACAGAGGCAAAGAGGAAGTAGAATTCTACAGCCAGGCTCGCATTATATTCATGCCCTCAGTGGTATTATCTAAATAAAACCTGCTGTTTAAAAACCCTACCTATGACATCACTCATAGGACATGCATTTTCCATTTTCTGCTTTTGGAGCATTAATAATCGATTTCTGCTTATTCATTCATATCAATTCTGAGGTTCCTCTGGGGATCAAACAGATTGGATTGCAATGTGCCTCACCAAGGTGCAGAATATAAATAACAAATAAAATGACCTTCTAGAAATCACAAGACCACACACAGGGCCCAGCTTCTCTTTTAGGTTTTGTCTGAACAACAAATATAAATCTGTCCCCACGTTATGTCCTTACTTAGGCCGTGGGCTTTAGTCTATTAATATCCCCTTTAACAACAACAACAACAACAAAAAAAAAACCTCTCCCGATCAATTGGTCCAGTGCTTCAGAAGTGATGGACTAAATGGCTGTGCTCTTGTGCCATCAAACACTCTGCCAGGACTTGGAAATCCACACCATCTGTACATTAGCAATCTGACACCGGCAACATCAGCAAGAGTCACACATCTTAAGAGATAATCCATAAATCATAAATGAAATCAGGTCAAAAGACCTGCCCGAGGAGAAGGAGAGACCTGGTATCCACCATTTTTGCAGAAGAAGCATACAAGGTCAATATGATTGTTGACTCTGGTGGGCAGAGCATCAACTAACAGGCGCACTTCCCACTGTTCACAACTCCATCCTACTGTAACACATACATGTTTTATTTAGTAAGAGAAGCAAGCACTTAAAAGTAAGTGCCTGTTCGGATGCTAGCACTTACCGGATGACCTCAAACCTTCTCTATAGTTGAGCTCCTTAACCTATAAACTGTCACCTGCTATGCCAAGTCCCAAAGCTGTGACAAGCCAAATAGCATCACTTGAGTCTCGGCTTATTTATCACCCTGCTGTGCGTGATTCAGTCTCGCACCCCATAAACTAGATCACTGTTCTTCCGAGTGTTACTCAAAGACTAAATAGCCATTTCCAGGTTGCTTACTGTGATGCTAATTGATTCTCCCAAGACCCGAGCATCCAGCACCACCCAAAAGCAGGATGGGCATCTCTGGTTCAGGCCCAGCTCTCCTACAGAGTGTTGTCCAAATATACATTATTTTTCTAGATGCTAAGGAAATGGACTTTTTCTCACAGGATCGCTCCCATGTGTGCAGGGCAATGTGCAGAAAGTTTACAGGTTGCTGTCGCTAGTGTTTGAGACTACTCCTGTGAAAATTAATATTATACTTAATAGCTAATAGTGCATAAGTGGGCCCAACAGTAGATGGTCCACAGATGTTGGGGAGAGAGAGATCTGGATTCAAATTCTTGTTCTGTGACCTTGAGATTGTAATTTAAGCTTTCTCTTCCTCACTTTCCAGAAATGGCTCTGAGTTGATGTGATAATTCAACTCGATTGCACAAACACACACAGACACACACACACACCTAATATATGATATTATTCATGATTCCTATACATCTTTTCTTTTTGAATCCGTCAAACCAATGCTGAATATAAGACAAGTTCTATAAAAAAAATTCAGTTTGGGGAGATGTTTTGATCAGATAAAGTGGATGTCTAGTGGGATGAGAAGTGGAGAAAGGAGACGTGTGGGAAAAGAGATCGCACTGACACACTTTCAAGAATACACAACATGCTTTGCTCCAGGAGGTTGACACTGGGGCTGGGGACAAAATATCATGACAGATCAATCCAGCGGAGGACTGGGAGCTCTGCCCACTTCACCCTGCCAGAGTCTAGAAACTGAAGTGGGACCCCCCACAAATAATCCGGTCCAGTCCCCTCCTCCTTCTGCACGAACCACTGGGCGCCAATGATGCTGAATCATGAGCCTGGCAGCAGCCGCCCTCCTCAGCCGCTTCCACCCTGGCATGTCTCCAGAACAGAGACTGGAGGGAATGGGCGCAGCGACCTGGGGTGTGGAGGAGAGGGGCGGGGGCAAGGGCAGGTACTCACGGCTGAGGCACCTCTCTGGCTGGATCCAGTGGTCGGTACCTCGGTGACCCACACTCCCCACCAGCGGCTGGCAGCTCCCCGGTCGGCCCACCCGGCGTGTCGTCTTGGGATCACCTCAGCTCGCCCACCGCCCGGGGCAGCCGCGGTTCAGAGCTTAGAAGCTCGACCCGACCAGGAGCAGCTGGAGCAGCTGTCGTGCCCAAGGGGGTGGTAGCTACCGATGGGCCAGACCATTTACCCACTGCGCCCAGGGGTGAGCATCGTGCATGGAGGTACAAGCACTAGAACCTCGGGAGGGCTGGCGACGGGCAGAAGAAACCAAGGAAAAGAAGGGACCTCTACCCACAACTAGGCCTGAGAGCTAGGGACCTCCTGGACTCGTAGCTTCTCATCTAGGTGTGCAGAAAAATGAGCTGGGCTTTCCAGGGCACCCCTCACCCCGCCTTATTCTTGGTCCCGCTCAGGGAGCGTTCAGAACGCCTTTAACAGAGGACCTAGCAACGCTAGCTCCAGGGTGCCGTTCCCTCCTAAGGGGATACTAGGGGAGCTGGCCTGACACCTATTTGGGCCACCTCTTTCTTCATCTTGTGACCTAGACCACCAGGTCCCAAGTCCACATGTCAGCTTAACACAGAGGGGTGCCTTAGATCTCGCAAAAAGGCTCTTCTGTTCTTTTATTACTATTTAGCTATATTTAGCTTATAATTAGAGGTATCAAAAGTCGACCTGAAAGTTAGACAGTAAGATCGAGTGAGCGCCCTTCCATCAGGATGTCTGAGGAGCTTAGAGCCTGCTAACAAAAATCTCAACACGGAAGTTGGAAACCGTAGATTGAAGGGGTAGACAGTTTGGACAGAGCTATGATAAAGTCCAGAAGAAATTCAAGAATAGTTGAGCTTTCTTGTTCATGAGTTCAGAGAGTGCTGTCTTGGTAACTCGGAAATAATCGTGATCTCACATGAGATGAACCTCACAGGATGGGGAAAGTTCATAGCATGAAATTTCTTTTGACCTCCACGGTTCGTGCCCAGCCAGATTCACATATGTTTCCAGAACACAATGGTTAACAACCAACTGTATATAGCTCTCCATCTAGAAGGAAATTGACAGTTACCTATAAAATAAGACTAGGGTAGGGTGCTTTATGTACCCCAAATAAAATGAAATTTCACAACTTAAAGATACTGTTTCTGGAATAAACGGGCCCCTTGAATAAGCCAACATAAATTGAGCACTTATATGAACACTACAGTGGAAGTATTTTCAATTCTAGCCTTCACTTGCTACTTTATTCCTATTCAGAACAGTGGAAATGCTCCTGGTTTTTAGATGGGACTTTAACTGGTGTAGAACAGACGCTGACATCTGGACTTAACACTGGGTGTGGGAGAAATACACTGTAAGCCTTATCATAGCTATCACTGGGACCCAGGTGTGAGTCTGACTGTTGTGAAAACTGGGTTTTGTGATAGAGAAGGGATATTTGAGTATCTAAGATGGACGTCACCCTGATTTGGAAAGGGGGACCAGAAAGGGGTGAATGGACTTTTCCCAGAAGAGTTGGAATATCAAGGCCAGAAGCTCAATGAAGCATTCCATGAGGGTAAGGATCATGCTGTCAATCTTACACTATCATTACTCTCTGCCTACACCTCATACTACACGGACATTGCAGGCCACCATTCTTCCAATCTCAAGCTTTGAAGCTCAAGACAGCATTTACAGGACTTAGGAACAGACGTTGTTGCTTTTCCGTATGGTGTGCTATTGGGATAAGATAAACTGACGTTGCACGTCAGCACAAGCATAGCAGATATCCCTAGAGCCCGGCGTTGCTGGGGAACCCAGTGAGCCAGCCCCTAGAGAAGCCAAGCGCTTCAACACAGGGCACATGGCCTCAGCCTCAGATAGGTGCAGCTCTCACCACACTCAACTGTTCCCCTATTAAAGGTGGCAGCAAAGGTTTTCAAGAGATGCCTAAAGATGGAAATAGATATAGAAAGAAGGGATGTGGCCTATGAATACGTAGGGACCTGATGGTCTTGTGTCATCTGTAGCCACCTATTTGAAAGTTGATGTTCTCAGCACATGTTTCTGAATGAAGGGAATGTTTTATGACAACTTGGGAAGTTGTCAAAGTGAAGGGGGTGGGGTGTCACAGATCCTGCGCCCTCTGTTCTCTTTCAATGTCCTGAAAACCTAAAGATACAGTAGGGCCATAAAGGGAAAAAAATCATTTTCTAAGATAAGTATATGAAGCTTTAGATCTATGAACTACTTCTCTAATCCTCATGACAAAAGACAGATCAGACATGGGAGAGGAAAGACTTTCTGTGGTGAATGAAGCTTGACTTATGGGGAGGATAGTTATTATCCAAGGTTGCTTTAAATTTTACTTACATGTCGGTTAGTGAGGCAAGTTCATTTGTATTCACAAACAAGCATGATTTGGGAATCTTTAAAAGTATTGCCTTGAAATGATGCTAAGAAAGGTGAAAATGGCGCTTGGTGCCTGACAAAATTGAGTCGTGGTAAGCTGCTCAATGCGGAAGGCTTATCAGATCATACTCACTCCATCTCTGATATATGTCAGATTAAGCCAACATTTGTGTCATCCCAAATACTCGGTTGAAGATTTGAATTGTGCCTTGAGCTAGTACTTAGCAAATGATTAGTACATCTGGGGTAAATATTACAACCCATCCACCATAGAGACAAGGAAACCACTAGTTAAAAATGGCAATGCTACATTCAGCCCTCAGACTCCTGTGCCTGCGACAGTGCCAGTGGTTGATGCGCGCATTCCTGATCTAGCACCTCCAGCCAGTGATTCTACAGTAACCAAATTGGACTTTGATCTTGAACCTGAACCTCTTCCAGCCCCACCTCGTGCTTCTTCCCTTGGAGAGATAGATGAATCTTCTGAATTGAGAGTTTTGGATACACCTGGACAGGGTTCAGAAACTGTTTTCAATATTGAGAATGACAGAAATAACTTGTGTCCAAAATCTAAATCTGAATATGAGCTGAGCATTCCTGACTCAGGTCGAAGCTGCTGGGGAGTTGGAGAGCTTGATAACAAGAGGTAAGGGATGAGCAGGCACGCTGCTTCGCCGTTCGTCTGCCCATCCCTCGATGGGCTGGCAGCTGGAGTGGAGTTGATCACCTCATCTTTACTCGTTCCTGTTTCAGATCTCAGCAGAGTTTTCAGTTCAGTCTATAAGACTTCAGGTGCTGTGCTGTCTTGGGGAGAGGACACTTTGGCAAGGTGCTGTTGGCAGAACATAAACACACAAATGAAATGTTTGCAATAAAAGCCTTAAAGAAAGGAGACATTGTGGCACGAGATGAAGTAGACAGCCTGATGTGTGAAAAAAGAATTTTTGAGACTGTGAATAGTGTCAGGCACCCGTTTCTAGTGAACCTGTTTGCATGTTTCCAAACAAAAGAGCATGTTTGCTTCGTGATGGAGTACGCTGCAGGTGGCGACCTGATGATGCACATCCACACTGATGTCTTCTCGAAACCCAGAGCTGTATTTTATGCAGCATGTGTAGTTCTTGGGTTGCAATACTTACATGAACACAAAATTGTTTATAGAGATTTGAAGTTGGATAACGTGTTGCTAGATACAGAAGGCTTTATGAAAATTGCTGACTTTGGTCTTTGCAAAGAAGGAATGGGGTATGGAGATAGAACAAGCACATTTTGTGGTACTCCTGAATTTCTTGCCCCAGAAGTACTAACAGAAACATCGTACACAAGGGCTGTAGATTGGTGGGGCCTTGGTGTACTTATATATGAAATGCTGGTCGGAGAGTCTCCCATTCCTGGTGATGATGAAGAAGAGGTTTTTGACAGTATTGTAAATGACAAAGTAAGGTATCCAAGGTTCTTATCTACAGAAGCCATTTCCATAATGAGAAGGCTGTTAAGGAGAAATCCTGAGCGGCGCCTGGGAGCTGGTGAGAAAGATGCAGAGGATGTCAAGAAGCACCCATTTTTTCGGCTAACTGACTGGAGTGCTCTAATGGACAAAAAAGTAAAGCCATTTGTACCTACCATTAGAGGACATGAAGATGTTAGTAACTTTGATGATGAATTTACCTCAGAAGCACCTATTCTGACTCCACCTCGAGAACCAAGGATACTCTTGGAAGAGGAGCAGGAGCTGTTCCGCGATTTTGACTACGTTGCTGATTGGTGTTAAGTTTCTAGACACTGAGACCAAGCAGACTGACCAACAAGAAGACCTCTTAATAACAGCAGCCCTGCATTTGCTTTCCGTGCCACCAGGAGCTTCTGAGGTTATATAAAGCACATGAAGATGTGGTTACAGTACTGTTTTATACCTTCATGTTTTCAACGTAAATCTGAACACTGGAAGCAGTTTCATGGAGTTTAGGCAGAGTGAACATTGGCCATGGAAATCCATTACAAATAAATACTTTTACATCAATACTCTATTTTTAAAAAGAAGAAGAACCACTCTTTTATATTCCTCATCTTTGCCCTAGGCCTGCCTTAAGTGGAAGAAAGATTAATCACTTAACTATATTTTACAAAAGAAAAAATAGGGCTTTGGATGCTATTATTGGTCATATAAAAAGTGTCATTCTGTTTCACTAAGGCAATTATTTTTTTAAGAAATCACTATAAAATGAAAAAATGTGGCAGTTTGTACACCTTTGGTGACTTGATTTAAAGAAAAAATGAGAATGTAAAAAAAAAAAAAAAAATGGCAATGCTAGGCGAGAAGCTGCTTTCCAGCTGGAGCCAATCCCTGGCATCCCCTTCACATACCACATCACATACCATTGCGGTACTCTGCCGCTCGTAAAGCAAGCCATGAGTTCCACACCAATCTCTTTTATACTTCTGTATTGATTTTGGGTTTCTTGACACAGTCTCTCTGTGAATCCCGACAGCCTACCAAGTGTTGAGCATAGAGGTTTACACCAGTGTGTTCAGCCATACTTAGTTTGACATCTATTTGCACTGCTAATTTCTGAGAGAGATGAGTCATTTCTCACATATGGGGATTAGATGCTAACGCTCTCATGGGAAACACTGTTTAGGGTCTCAGCATCTGAAATGAGTGATGGTTCAGCATGCATCTAGCCAGTGACTCCCAAAAGCTTTGTGCAATTTGTCTCAGGAGCTCAGGGCGAAATCTGGAATCTCTGTTTTGTGATGCCCCTTAGTTGATTCAAGGGCACACACAGCTTGACCCTGAGCAAAACAAGAACAATGGAACCCCTCTCCCTTCCTTTATCTCCTCTCTCCTCTCTTTCTCCCATCCCCTCTGTCTTCCCTCCATTGTCTGTGTCTCCCTATTCCTCAGCCCCTCTCTCCAGTCTTCTGGACTTAACTCTTTACACCAACCATTAACTGAGCAGGGAACAAGAAATAGTTATTTAAACTAAATAGGAATGTATCTGCTGTGTGTAAGAGAGCTTTCAGTATTCTTTTCAATATTTCTCTATTGCACTTATTTATATAAGCATGACCCAGCACCCATATGGAGGTCAGAGGACAGGCATGTGGTGTTGGGTATCAAACTTAGGTCAGCAGGCTTCATGGCAAGCACCTTGACCCAGAGAGCATTCTTATGGAAAATAGTGCTTCAAATTGTTTTACATGTGTATAATTTTTTGGAGAATTGACATGTTTATAATACTATCATTTCTCACCTAGAAGGCGATAGGTGTTTGCAGTTTTCATGCTCTGTGCCCTGTACCTTTCTTACCGAACTGCACACTCTTCCTCTCCTGTAGCCTTTGGCGTATTTTTCATGTCTTTGGCATCTATACTAGGAAGAAAGCAGATCTTTTCAGAGGCTGCTGTTACTTTTGCAGGCTGTGGTATTGTTATGCTGACTTCACAAAATTACCCAAGGAACACACCTATCTCTAACACCTATAATAATTCAAATAAGATCATAATGATCTTCTTTAATAAGTTTTTTTTAAGATTTATTTTATTTATTATATGTAAATACACTGTAGCTGTCTTCAGACACTCCAGAAGAGGGCGCCAGATCTCATTACGGATGGTTGTGAGCCACCATGTGGATGCTGGGATTTGAACTTATCACCTTGGGAAGAGCAGTCGGGTGCTCTTACCCGCTGAGCCATCTCACCAGCCCCTTTAATAAGTTTTAAGTTCAACACTGAGTTCATCTGACTGCAGGCTTTTCAATGGCAGGCAGTCTCTTCTATTGATCTACTTCAGGGGATTGCTTTTGTTGGTGGTGGTGCTGCTGCTGTTGCTTGTATCTTGTTCTTAATTCTTTTTGTTTTGTTTTGTTTTGTTTTTGTTTTTCAAGACAGGGTTTCTCTGTATAGCCCTGGATAGACTGGAACTCACTCTGTAGGCCAGACTGACCTTGAACTCAGAAATCCACCTGCCTCTGCATCCCAAGTGCTGGGATTAAAGGCGTGCGCCACCACGTCTGGCTTGTTCTTAATTCTTATGTGTCTGTTGTGGTATTATAAATTTTTCATTAAAAATTATCTCTGCTCTACCATTTTATTTGCACTCCATTGTTTTAGAAGTATTCAATTTCCCAAGTTCTTTGGACTACTGTGTCTTTTTTAAATTTTTAAAAATTTTACTTCATTGTGTGTTTTCTTAATTTTCAATTGGAATAAGATGAGACTGTAACCTGTGTAAGTTGTAACTTATTAAGAGTTTCTTTTGAGCCAGGCAATGGTGGCACATGCATTTAATCCCAGCACTTGGGAGGCAGAGGCAGGCAGATTTCTGAGTTCCAGGCCAGCCTGGTCTACAGAGTGAGTTCCAGGACAGTCAGGACTACACAGAGAAACCCTGTCTCAAAAATCAAAAAAAAAAAAAAGAGTTTCTTTTGCTTATGTGCATAATTTTTATAAATATTTTATTGAGATAGGATAAATTTATCTATATATTTACATGCCCTATGAAGAAGTGAAATGTTCTCTACAAAAATGTTCTATGATATGAACAAATATCCCCCCTAAATTCATATATCAAAATCTAATTACCAATGTTTTGGTGTAACAGTGTTAGAGTTAAGCAGGGTTTTGTGAGAATTTTTCACTAATGGGAAGAGTGTCCCAGACAGAGTTCTCAAAGGGCTGCATGATCTGCAGAGGGAGTCCAGGACAGCCAGGAGAATTTTGTCTCACCAGCTGGGTGTTTGACCTCATGCTTTGACATATTTAATAGACATGGATCTTGGACCACATATACACATTCAGTGTAGACTTTCTTCCGTACTTATTTTTCTGAAATTGGACATGGGAAGCCACGGCTCCATTTCCAGAAAGATGCAATGATGCTGTTCTTAATTCTTTATATTCTCTGTCTCCCTTGACAGCACTATAGGCGGTGCTGATGGCTGGTTTTAATGCCTGTTCTCTGAGCTGGAAGACAGCTGTTTTCCTATATCAGCTCACAGGGTGTCTTAGGGTTTCTACTTGAGGAGGACAGGGTCTATTTCAGGTACTCTCATGGTCTAGAGTCATGGGAGGAGTCTGAGGCAGGAATCAAAGCAGAAACCTGGAGGCAGGAACTGAAGCAGAACCCATGAAGGAATCTGATTGCTGGTGTGCTCCTCTTCGTTTACCTAGTCTGCTTTCTTATACAATCCTGAACCATCCACCCAGGGGATGGCCTTACCCACCCTGCGATGTATGTACCCTCCCACATCAATCATTTATCAAAAAACAGCCCCACAGGCTTGCCTTCAGGCACTTCTCAGCTGGTGTTTTGCCCTTTCAGATAACTCTAGTTTGTATCAAGTTGACAAAGCAAAACAAAACAAAACAACAACAAAAACAAACAAAACTAGGGAGCACAGCAGTGCTGGTCCAGAATCGCAGGAGTCCCACAGGCAGTGGAAGAGGAAGCTTTCTCTAGGAGCAGAGGCCTCTGGTTCCAAGCGGTGGCCTCCACATCCCATTGTAGACCCTGAAGGAAACTCCCCTGCTCACAGATCTCCATGTACTCTCACATCCTTGGAAACAGGAAGATTAGCTTCCGGCATAGTTCTTTCATGGCCTTGTAAGGACAAGGAGATCGGAGCCAACATTGTCTTCTGTCCTGAAACCCAGAGACTTCCAACCACCCAACAGTCCCAGTGGCCGCTGCTTTCAGTTCTAGCTAATTCCATAATGATGCTCTTTGCCTAAGCCTTGGGAGTAAGGGTGTGCTGGTTTCCCTTTTCTTCATGCCCAACAGACCTGGAGACTCATTTCCACCCAGCTACCCAGACAGGCCATCAGTCACAAGATTCTTACCCGTTAAATACAAAGAGCTCAAGATGCAGGAAACAGGAGCTGTACTTGTATCAACATCTATTCACTCTCCCCTGGCCAAATTGTTTTCTATAACTCAGGCTAACTTTGGTTTGAATCTCTCCCTCTGTCAGACAATGAGTTAATCTCAATTAACATCTCCCTACATTTCCCTAAGAACTGGGTTATGGCTCTAGAGGTTTTACCTGTCTGCAGCCCTAGCTTCGTATCTCTTGCTAACACTGACTATTGGTCCAGGTCCTAGGTTCAAGTCTTAGGACGCTGGAGAATCAGGCAATTAGTAAAGGGTTGTTGTGCAGGAAACTCAGTAAGAAACAAATAGCTAATATTTGGGACTTCCATAACAAAGATGTGCAAGTCATGTTGTTTAACTTGGGACTTGGGAGTTCCCTCTGCTCATTTGTTCTTCTGGGTTCAGCTGGTCCCACATTAAGGTTGGGATTTTATCGTCAGGATCAGCAGTGCCAACATCACCAAAAGCCTGGCTGGCAGGAGACTGCTTTCCTGGGTTCTCAAGCAGAGAAGTGTGCAGTGCACTTAGCAAGCCTCTGAGCCAATGGAGTCTTCCCGGCTCCCTACGCCTACGCCTCTCCCCACCCCAACCCCGCCCCAATCCCCTCCCTGAAACAAGTCAAGCACAGGCAGATTGAACTCCAGGAGCCACAGAAGCAAATGGGACCACGCATGGTCTCTGTGTCTCCATTTTTATATGCAGCCTTTGAAGTGTGAGGGAAAACTCTTTTAATTATGTCACACATGGCTATTCTCCAGAACTCCATAAGAAACGATGACTGGTCCAAGGATTAACTGGTTTATCTAGCTCAGGATGCACAAAGTCATCTCTTTTTCACAGGGGGTAGGAATCATTCAAACTAAACCACACCAAAGCAGACTGAAAAAGAGAGATGGTTCAGTTATAAACGCAGAGACTTAGTTTCATCTCCGGAACCCATGTTACAAAGGCAGGCACAGCAGAATGCATTCACAAGCCCAAAGCTGGGGAAGAAGACAAAGGCGGGCCTCTGAAACATGTTTGCTAGGGAGCCTCTCCCATTTGACAGGTTCCAAATCAGTGAGAGACTCTGTCTCAAAACCAAGGTAGACAGCCCCTGAGGAGCAACACCAGAGTGAATGAAGCCTGACCTGCACACACACACACACACACACACACACACACACACACATTCAAATATTGGCTCTACTCATTTTGAGCTTAGGTTTATGGTGGAGTTTGCAGACTACAAACTCTTATTAGCCTCTTGTGCAAAGTGTGGTATTTGGCATAGCCACCTAACAAGAAGAGGGAACAGGGCCATTGTTATTCCATCAGACTCTCATTCTTCACGCTGTGGGGAACAAACACAGCCCAAGGCTTTCCGGTTGTCATTCCAGGTGACTGGCACCTTCCTCTGCTAATTGTAATTTGCAAGTCTAATTACGAATAAGACTAAAATATCCAGATGATAATTATAGTGAGACAATGTGTTAGTATCAACAACTCAGTGTATCAGATCCACCTTTGTTTTTTATTTAAAGAAATTGAACCAAATCCTTTTCTCTAAAGGATTCTCTAAAGCCACAAATTTGATAGATTATTGCAGCATTTTTTTACAAGCTAATAATAAATTTTATAAAACTGAATGTTATAAAACTCAGCAAGCACATTACATGCTGTCTTAGTCAGGGTTTCTATTCCTGCACAAACATCATGACCAAGAAGCAAGTTGAGGAGGAAAGGGTTTATTCGGCTTACACTTCCACATTGCTGTTTATCACCAAGGAAGTCAGGACTGGAACTCAAGCAGGGCAGGAAGCAGGAGCTGATGCAGAAGCCATGGAGGGATGTTCTTTACTGGCTTGCTTCCCCTGGCTTGCTCAGCCTGCTCTCTTATAGAACCCAAGACTCCCAGCCCAGAGATGGTCCCACCCACAAGGGGCCTTTCCCCCTTGATCACTAATTGAGAAAATACCCCATAGCTAGATCTCATGGAGGTACTTCCCCAACTGAAACTCCTTTCTCTGTGATAACCCCAGCTTGTGTCAACTTGACACAAAACTAGCCAGTACACATGCATAAAGTATTTCCATGTGTATCCATCTAATATATAGGAAAGCTGATATTTTACGAATACTATTTGACAATGTCATGCGTGTATAGATAATTTTGGTCATTTTCACCCTTGTTGGCCTAACTCACTTCTCCTCCTGCAGATTTGTTTTTCTTTTTTCAAACAAATTTCCTTCCTGTTTCTTTTTTTTTTATTGTGTTCTACTGAGTTTAATCAGGGTTGCTTGTATGAGCATGGGGCAGGAGTTATTTACAGGGGCTTATGGGATTTATCAGTGACTAGACCACTGAAGAAGACAACAGACTCTCCTGGTATCCATTAACTGCCTGTAGCTCCCCCAGGAAGAGTGGACCCCAAGGAGATCCTGCCTTACTCGTGTTGAAAAGCTCAAGGCCCCATCCTATGCAGATGTCCCAGTTGCTGTGAACTCTGAGCTGCTGTGCGTGCAGTGCTGGGAGCACAGCACCATGGCACGTCCAGAAAATGCTTTGCCGAGCACTTCCCAGCCTTCCACACTTTTATCCATTCCATTTTCATGGTGATGCATTTTACTGATGCTCCCTGAGCCTCAGAGTGAATGATACAGAGGTCCCCATGGAGGGTTGAACACTCAGCAGTCAATGGCTCTCAACACTTTGATCGATTTTGAGTTTCAATATTAACTACCTCTTGTGGCTAAATAAATAAATAAGTAAGTAAGTAAATAGAAGAGGCTTCTCTAACCAAGGCTAAAGGCAGCATTAGTCTTTGGTTACAAACAGAAGTAGGAAAACTAATAGTTTTGAAATATTAAATAACTTGCCCCAGGATGCAAACCTAGCAATTGTATTATTCAAGTTTTTTCTGTGATCAACTCTCTCTAGTGTCTACATACCTTACTCCCCAAGTCTCTTACCTGATGGCAGAAGTGAAGCCAGTGTGGTCCATGGTATTCAAGGACCCAAGTGTCCCAGGCAAGCATTTCATCAGAAGGCCAGATTCTTAAGGAAACCAACCCATTGCCAAGTAAACAGCACGCTGACCTTGGTGACCTCTGGGCTCACTCTCAAGATTCCAAAAATGGTAGTTTCCTTAGAAGCACCGGGATAGAAAGCTGGCTCACAATAAATAATCGTATGAGACTTAATTCTGCACAGCCTTTGAACTTACCCTTTGGCCTCAAGTTAAGGCCAAGACCAAAGATGCCACAGAATTCTCAGGACACAGTGATCACTGCAAGTCATCTATTTATACCAAGAGGGGAAACTGTTTCAAGCTCTACAAAGTCGTTCTCTTCCTAAGGCAACAGAATCTCATTTACTTAAAGTATCACTTAGGAATACACACACTAAGTTTGCTATTTCAGTGAGTTCATCTGGGTTCCCTAGTGCTATCTTCTGCATCCCTTCCATGGTTCACTGCCAAAGCTAAGTAGATTAGCATTCTATATTATCATTACCTAAATGTTGCAGCATAGAACTGAGTAATGGAACAGAAAGCAAATAAAGTATAGGCAGTCTTTATATTGACCCTACTCGCCTGTAATTGAAGAGTAATGGGCTTCTCATATATATATAACAAACACCAAATAAACAAACATTTCTGAGTGAACAAGAGAGAGCAGGAAGCTACAACAGACTGAAATCAATGCCAGTCACATCTGAAGACGACATAGGAGATTCTTTTCTGAAGGCAGACAGACCCCACGTCCACCCCTCCACCCTCCACAGATGCAGCACCCTGAGTTATTACCTTTGCTCCACGGGGTCCAGCTGTGCAGCCTTCCCAAAACTGTCAGACAGGTCTGAGGGAAAGATGGAGAGTCAGCAATCTTTCCTTGGAGTCCACTTCTTTCAGGAAAAGTTGAGAAGACACTTAAGTAGTCCTCACTATCCAGATCTTTGAATTTTTTATGTAAATTTGAACCTGGTTCTATTTATTTAGCTTCCCTGTAGCTTCAGTTAATACCCTTGATCTTTTGAGACAAAGCTCAAAGACACTTAACTTTGGAAGAGTGTGGTTAACACACCAGAGGTGCCGGTATGCACCTTTGATTCCAGCTCTTGGGAGGCAGAGGCAGGTGAATCTCTGTGAGTTTGAAACCAGCCTGTTCCACATAGAGTTCAAGGGCAGCCACAGCGACATACTGAGAACTATCTCAAAAAGCCAAATGCCCAGAACAACAAAAATGTTAACAAAATAGCCAAAATTTTAAAGGCTTTGAAGATTCCATTTACCCATTTCTATTCCTGATGAAGACATTGATATATAGAAATAACTATGAGTGTCACCAATTTCTAATCATCTTAAATCCTGAATTTGGCACTGTGGTAGTTGGGACTACTTGATAATTGTAGCACTAATTATCAAATCCACTGTCCCACACAGCTGTGACATTTATGTCCCTCACTTCATCAGCCATAGCATGAGTGAAGATCAGAGAGCGAGTGAAAGAGTCACAGATTACACAACTTCTATCACACTATCATCATTATTCTGTGTTATAATTAGTGACAGTTCCTCTCCTAGATCAGATTTATTCCCACAATTATTCATACTGTGCTGTGTAGTATCATGCATGATACTATGTTATATTTTGATATGTGACAGGCTTAAATATATTGTTTTAGGGCAATGAGGTTGGAGGAGAGCAAGAAGACATATGCTGACAAAGACACATGCATGCCTGGCAGAAGGGAGAGAAAAGCTGCAGAGACCTCCGTGCCTTGCACACTGGAGTGAGCCTGCCTAGGGCCATGGAAGCAGTTAGAGATCAAGAGGAGCTGTTGACAGGGATGGCATTGAAACTGTCACCCTAGGGCTCAAATTCTGGAATTATAGTGTTTGGTGTGACAATGATGGGAGATGGTGGGGACCTTTTATAAAAGATAGGATACAATTGCTAGTCATTACATTCATTAGTGGAGGTGCTGTGGTCAGAAAGAGTTAGTTCCTATGAGACCCTAACTTTGTTCTCATAAGATCAAGTTATTATAAGAATCATCTTGACCTCTGAGTCACTCTCTGGTTTCCTGTCTGGCCATGGGCTTGTTCTGTCCCACACACATTCCTGCTACTGTGATGTATCTACTGGGATTCCACACCACCCCAGAAGTGTGAGTTAAACAACAATCCAAACAAAACCAATTCCTTTCCTTGTCCTTGAATGTGTAGTCAGGCTCAAGTATTCTGTTATACTAAGCCAGCCAACAATGCCCCTCTCCCCTTTTCTTGTTGTAGCTTGGTCTGTCTTTCATTGGTGTGTATGTGTGTGTGTGTGTGTGTGTGTGTGTAGGCGTGAGAACAACATTGACTAATGGTCCTCAAGGTGCCATCTACCCTTTCTTTGATACAATGCAGCCACTTGCTTGGAATCTAGACTTGTACATATGTACAATGCCGACCATGCAATATAATGAAAACCCAGAGAGAAGATGACAGTGCTTGAGGGAAGGAAGGACAGGAAAGGAGAGAGCATGATGAAATGCATGTGACTGGAAAGCATGTGACTGAAAAGCAGAGGCAATGTTGTCTGTGTAGGAAGGCAGTGAGGAAGGAAGGGTTAAAATCAAATGTGTATCATGGCGTATGCATATAAATCCCACATAACATAGCTTATTGCTGTGTATTCCAATGTAGATAATTAATTCTGAAATTTAAGGATTGATGATTTATAGAGAAATTGTATGTGTTTGTGTGGCTGCGTAGAGATTTTAAAAGTCGGCTATTAAAAAATACAGTATAAAACCCTCCTGCTGCAGAAATGGCTGAGTGAGTTAAGGACCTGTCTTGTTGGGAATTGGTTTTAATGCCTTGTCTTGATTCAGCTCCACAAATCACACAGGAATCCACATGTTCAGACACTGAGGGTTCCTGTCCCTGTTTCTGATTGAGCAATAAACTGCCAGCAGCCAATGTTTAGGCTGGGTGAAAGAGGTGGGACTTTAAGATTCCAGAAAGAAGAAACACAGGGGAGAAAAGCAGGGATTCCGCCATGAGAGGTGCACAGGATGGGCTATTCCATGGTGGGGAAGCAGAGAGGTCAGAATTAAGAGTCTATGGACATGTAAGAGTCAGGGAAGCAGACCCAGAGACCACTCCCATGCTTGAGTCTGGGACAGTGTAGTGGCTAGTTTTGTGTCAACTTGACACAGCTGGAGTTATCACAGAGAAAGGAGTTTCAGTTAAGGAAATGCCTCCATGAGATCCAACTGTAAGGCATTTTCTCAATTAGTGATCAAGGGGGAAAGGCCCCATGTGGGTGGGAGCATCTCTGGGCTGGCAGTCTTGGGTTCTATAAGAGAGCAGGCAGAGCAAGCCAGGGGAAGCAAGCCAGTAAGGAACATCCCTCCATGGCTTCTTAATCAGCTCCTGCTTTCTGACCTGCTTGAGTGCCAGTCCTGACTTCCTTTGGTGATGAACAGCAATATGGAAGTGTAAGCTGAATAAACACTTTCCTCCCCAACTTGCTTCTTGGTCATGATGTTTGTGCAGGAATAGAAACCATGACTAAGACAAATTGGTACCAGCATAGTGGGGTATTCCTGTGACAACCTGACCATGTTTTGGGGAGGACTGTGAAAGGACTTTGAAACTTTGGGCTTGAAGATCCATTCGTTGTTAAGAGCTCTATCAGCACCAAGCATGTTGGCACACGCCTTTAATCCCAGCACTTGGGAGGCAAAGGCAGGCAGATTTCTGAGTTCGAGGCCAGCCTGGTCTACAAATAGAGTTCCAGGACAGCCAGGGCTACACAGAGAAACCCTGTCTCGAAAAACCAGGAAAAAAAAGAGCTCTGTCAAATGTTGTGTAGGAGCTTGAAGATAATGTTGAGAACGGTGCAGAAGATTGAGGCCTGGCTTGTGAAATTTCAGGGAGAAAATTAAAGACTCTTTTCAGGGCCATTGCTATTTTGATTGGGAAGATGCTGTGGTTCTGGTTAGCTGGGGCTGAAGAATCAGCTGTGATTAACAAGATACCAGAACTACTAAAGTGAAACTTTTGCATTACTGGGACTATCGATGCTGGTTAGCTGGAGCTAAGAAATTAGCGGTGATTAAGAAGAGACCAGCATCGTTGAGGTGACAGCTTCTGGAAAGTGCTTTCTGAGAGCACAAAGAGGCTATGTTCCAGAGATAGCCAAAGTTGTACCTCGTGCAGCAGCAGGACTTGGTAATGTGTAAGAATCACCCAGGTGGTACTGGTTTTGAAGTCATGAAGGGGTCATATAGAGCTGCTGAGGCCACAGAAGCACTGTGAGGGGCCATGGAAGGCCATTGGTGAAGGTGTAGCCTCAGTTGCAATTGATGGCCTAGGACTAAAGGGGTCATGCAAAGGAGTTGAGGCTTGGCACCATGAAGAGAACCTATGAGAGGCTAGTGTTGAAGCCTAGTTACAGTGGAAGACAGCAGCATTTTGGAGATGCCAGTACCATGAGATGACCACCAAGAACAGCAGCAGCAATGGAGTACAGGTAGCTGGAGCCTAGAAGACAAGGTGTGTACAACAAAGGGCATGGCTGGAGAAGTGACCCAAGCCCAGAAAATGGTGAGTTAGATCCCAGACATTGGACGGTTGGAGATTGAATTTGCTTTTGATTGTGACTGTGCCCTGATATTTTTCCCTCTTGAAGGAAGTTTTTTAGTGAAGCCCACAGTTAAGAGACTTTGAATTTTAAAGTACTTTGAATTTTAAAAGATACTGGATATTTTAAAAGGATTGAACTTTTTTTTTTAAGATTTATTTTATTTATTATATGTAAGTACACTGTAGCTGTCTTCAGACATTCCAGAAGAGGGCGCCAGATCTCGTTACGGATGGTTGTGAGCCACCATGTGGATGCTGGGATTTGAACTTATCACCTTTGGAAGAGCAGTCGGGTGCTCTTACCCGCTGAGCAATCTCACCAGCCCCAGGATTGAACTTTTAATACATAAAGACTATGGGACTTTTAAAGTTATTTAAGATCTTGGGGATGAATAAGATCTAAGGGTTGAGGCTTACCAGTGGTGTATTTGTGTGTCAAGTTGAAAAGGAGTCAATTGTACTGTCTAGTTTTGTGTCAACTTGACACAGCTGGAGTTATCACAGAGAAAGGAGCTTCAGTTAAGGAAATGCCTCCAGGAGATCCAACTGTAAGGCATTTTCTCAATTAGTGATCAAGGGGGAAAGGCCCCTTGTGGGTGGGACCATCTCTGGGCTGGCAGTCTTGGGTTCTATAAGAGAGCAGGCTGAGCAAGCCAGGGGAAGCAAGCCAGTAAAGAACATCCCTCCATGGCCTCTGCATCAGCTCCTGCTTCCTGACCTGCTTGAGTTCCAGTCCTGACTCTCTTTGGTGATGAGCAGCAGTATGGAAGTGTAAGCTGAATAAACCCTTTCTTTCTCAAGTGCTTCTTGGTCATGAAGTTTGTGCAGGAATAGAAACCCTGACTAAGACAGGCAGCAAAGATAAAACACAGGTTTAGAAAGTGGTGTGTGCCAGCTGTGGGGAGGTTCAGGAAGTGCCGAACCATTGAACTAGTCAAGGCATACCAAAATATAAACACTGTGTGTGTGTGTGTGTGTGTGTGTGTGTGTGTGTGTGTGTGTTTCATTTGTGAATCCAGAGCTCTTGGGCAGGTGCAGAGACAGGCTTGAACCCACCAGGAGCTCAGAGCAGATTAACAGTTCACAGCTCCTTGCCTTGCAGTGCAAACCTGACTACTACATAAAGGTTTGGAAGGCTTGGTAACTTTCTGTCATTCCAGAACTCAGGAAATAGAGAAAGGGGATCTCCGGGTAAGCTGGCTCTTAAGACTGACTAGAATCAGCAAGCTATGAGAGAACCAATACATAAAATGGAGTATGATCAAGCAAAATATCCAATATCAACTTTGGGCCTCCACCCACACATACCTACTCTCACACACGTGAGCACGTGTACACACACACACACCGCATATATGCATAACACTTTAAAAATTAAAGATAGTTGATTTCTATTAGAAACTAAAGCACCGCTAGGCAGATTTCTGTACAAGCATGACGACCTGAGTTTAATCTTTAGAATCCATGGAAAATCCAGGCACTGCAGCACATCTGTCTCAACAAAGACAAGAAGGTGCCCAGAGTCCATCAGCCAGTCAACCTAGCCAATCCAGCAAACTATGAGTTCAGTATGAGACTCTGTCTCAAAAGCTAGAGCAGAAAACGATGGAGAAGGATGTTCCCTGTTCTATACTCACAAATGTGTACAAACACATACACTACCACCAAACAAACACACAATAAAACAAAATGAGATTAAGTTAAAATGAAATTAAAGAGAGTGAACGGGTCCGGAGGGATAAACATGTGTGAAGCAAAACAGAACTTGGGTTTCCATGGCCAAGGTGAAACACCATGATCCAACACAACTCGGGAAGCAAATGTTTGTTTGGTTTATGCTTCTACATTACTGTTCATCACTGAAGGAAGTCAGAACAGGAACTCAACCAGGGCGGGAACCTAGAGAAAGGAGTTGATTCGGAGGCCATAGAAAGGCATGGCTTACTGGCTTGTTCCTCATGGTTTACTCAGTCTGTTTTCTTACAGAACCCAGGACCACCAGCCCACGGGTGGCCACACCCACTTAGGGCTGGACTCTCTGACATCAATCACTAATTAAGAAAATGTCTTACAGCTCAATCTTTTATTTTCTCCATTGAGGTTCCCTCTTCTCAGGTGACAAACGGTTGTGCCAAGTGGACATAACACTTGTCAGCACAGTGGGAGAAAAGGGCTTTATTTTTCTTATACACACATTTTCCTGAATATTCCTCTTGCAGAAACCCTGGAGACACCCACACTCTTTTCCCCATCTGGCCTGCTATTCCAGGAACACAGTATCAGTAAAATTGCATATTGGTTCATCTTTAATGTATTCCCCAGCTCCCTAAAGTGCTTCCAGTGGTCTCTAAAACCTGTCTCTGGTGACAGTGTATGCCTCTTCCAACTGTCCTGTGATTGATGTGCTATGATCAGCTCAGTTTCACAGATGAGAAATGGAGGCTCGACAAAGACAATCAAGTTGTCCATGGTCACAGATGTCAGGAGCAGCAAGCAGGGATGACTTCAGTGTGCATTTCTAAAACACTCCATTAGGTTCTCTTACCCGATCCACGACCCAGGGATGGTGATCGCCTAAGTGCTTCTGCCCATTCGGTCCTTTCAGTCAGCCATCTGCTAAGTCTCAGCCTGTTGATCTCTATGGGGGCTTTCTTTTCCTTCTCTAGCACTAGGGGCCTGGCCCAGTTCAAGATTCTCATACTTCCTGCCAATAGTACTCAAGTTTCTTCTTTGTTATTTCCATGTGTAGATGTGTGTGGTCATATGTGTGAGTACAGGTGTACACAGGTGCACATATACATGTGTGTGCATGAAAGTAAAGGCCAGAGTTTGACTACACACAGAAAGATATATACATACGTATGTATATTCACATGTATACATATATGCATATGTGTATATATATGCACGTGTATACATACATTTATGCATATGTATACATACATATGTATTATGTATATATCTTTGTGTGTGTGTAAATGTGGAGGTCAGAGGTCGGCGTCCAGTGTCTTCCTTGAGTATACTCCACTTTTTGTGGTAAGGTAGGATGTCTTTGCTGGGCTGGGAGATTGTGGACTCAGCTAGTCTGGCTATACAGCTTTCCCAACGATGCTTTGACTCTTCCTTATGAGCTGTAGGTAGAAGGCTCACTATACCCACTCAGTCCTTTGTGTGGATTCTATGGATATGAACTCCTGACCTCATGCTTACCCAGCAAATTCTTTACCTGATGAGCCATCTCTGCAGTCCCAATGTTACTCTTATTTCTAGCGAATAGCTAATTTGCCTCAAATCTCTCCTCCACATCATCGTCCAAGTCATCTTGTATTAGCGACACACATCTGATCCTATCTCTGCCATGTGTAACGTCTTCAATACTTCTCCCAGTCCTCTCAATTATACCTGGAGTCTTAGCTTAACATAAAGGATACTTGGAATTTTACACAGGAAAACACTGTTGAATAGCAAGCACTCTCATATCCCTGGAAAAGAGGGAAAGATTAGTGCCAATGTAACTGATTTTTTTCAGTCTATTTTCAATGGTGGCTCTTAAGTGCTTTAACCTCCTTTTTAACCCACCAGAGGTGGTGGGAAAGAAAGGATATGGAGGGAGTGGACATGTTTAGAAACGGTCCTTTGGAGCAACTCCTGTCTGTGTTGTCTGGAAATCGGCAATTTAGTTCACAGGAGTCAGTCAGCAGTGGCAGCTCGATCTGCTCTCAAACACTTTAGGGATACACCAGCAGTCCAGTACAGTAGAGTCGAGATAGCAAACATGGACAAGCAGTTGTGGTACTACTAGCAGAGACAGCCAGGCCTCACCCTCCGCACTAGTCAGCAGGAGGGACCAGGGCCAACAGGAAAAGTTCTTGGCTCTGCCTCTCTCAGCAAAATGAAGATCAGCAAAGACAGGACACCAGCAAGCATTGCAGAGCTAGCCATACCAGCAAGCCTAGCTCAGTCTCCATCACTGTCCTATTTATATTCCCTCCAAACATCATGTGTCCTCCTTTCCTTAGCATGTGTCTTGTCTCAGCTGACACCATTCTGTCAATCAGCCTAAATCCAAGGAAACAGCAAGAAACTGCAGCAGACATTTTTGGTGTGTTTCTCTCTATGGAGTCTCGACAAATGCAGCTCAAATATGCAATGTAAGGTAAACCAATACATTCATGTTGTTAGCAAAGAATCCCTCATCACAAGTCCTTTCATGTGCTTGTTTTAGCAGAACTTCCTTTCTCCTGTGTCTGCTTCAGTGAAACATTCCCTCACAGTCTGCTTAGCCTTTCATCTGTGTCCAGTTCAGGAAAACCATCCTTCATGTGTTTGGCCCAAGAAAACACCATCCAACACAACTGACTCTCCAAAGAACCCTTAGGTTTCCACTTAGTACCAGCAGCAGAGCCTAAAGGATGAAGGGAGTCTACCACACCAGACATTCCACTGTCTGCTGGATACTGCAGGAAACACATGGAATTTGGAGATGGTTGGTTAAGTCTCACAAGCTGAACTATAAGCTGATTCACTGCTACCCAATGTAGTAGCATACCTTGCCCAAGTTAACACAACTTCTTGTTACCTGATAAGCAACTATTGATCTAGAAAGTTCCTTTTACTCCATTGCTGCTAATAATACTCACTGAAAGCACTTTGCTTGAAGACAGTGGGGGGGCAGCATATACCATTGTTGAGTAGCCTTGGGAGATATTAACTCACTAGCCCAGCAGATGACATGTTTTGCAGGAATCCAGATAGCCTTTTACTTCCTCAATGTTCTGCATTATCATGCTGATAGCATTATGCTGATTGGACTAAGAAATTCCCTTGCTGGTGTACAGAGAATGCCAACAAATATTCTATCTCAAGAAACATTTAGGGGCTGTACAAGCTAGTTTTGTGTCAACTTGACACAAGCTGGAGTTAAGGAGCTTCAGTTGGGGAAATGCCTCCACGAGATCCAGCTGTAAGGCATTTTTTTCGATTAGTGATCAAGGGGGAAAGGCCCCTTGTCGGTGGGACCATCTCTGGGCTGGGAGTCTTGGGTTCTATAAGAGAGCAGGCTGAGCAAGCCAGGGGAAGCAAGCCAGTAAGGAACATCCCTCCATGGCCTCTGCATCAGCTCCTGCTTCCTGACCTGCTTCCAGTCCTGATTTCCTTTGGTGATGAACAGCAATGTGGAAGTGTAAGCTGAATAAACCTTCCTCCCCAACTTGCTTCTTGGTCATGATGTTTGTGCAGGAATAGAAACCCTGACTAAGACAGGGGCATAAATGCTATAAAGGATTAAGATCGAATTCTACAGTGATGGCCTTGGTAAAAACTGATATCCCACCATAAGCCATAACATTGCCATGGAGCTGAGCTGTCTTTCATAATGTGTGTTACCTAGCCCACAAAGCTGTAATGTTAGATGTGCACAAAATGTTAAAAGTCCTGCCAGCTGGAAATCATTTGCTAATTTCTAATTCAGTAAACTGAATTCTGGTCCCCTTTTCAAGTGCTTTTCTAATTGTTTCTTCTGAGGTTTTCCTGGTTCCTCTTTCAGGGAGATAGATAGATAGATAGATAGATAGATAGATAGATAGATAGATAGATAGATAGATAGATATTGACATTGACTTTTCAATTATTAAATTCTTTATGTGATTCTTCTGAGGCACTAATATTACGGCCTGTATCCTGCCCTGTTCACCATTTGTCTTTGAGGGTGCCTATGCCCCCGATTTCCCAGGTGAATTTGTTGATGGACTTTTCCGGCTCATCCAGGTCTCTGCAGCAGAACATTCTAACTGCCCCTGGAGGCTTTAGTTCATCTGCCCCCAGTTGGCAGCCAGCATTCTACCACTGGCAGCTCGGATACCAAATGAGAGGCTATTTAGTGTGACACAAAATTGTAGGCCACCTTCCAAGTAGGGGAGATACAATCCTTGTATGAAAACTCTTACTTTACATACTGCATGCATGCTTATCCTCTAGCTGAAGCCCGTTTGAAAGGAAGCTATAAGAACATTGCTGGCAGGAAGCCAATGGTACTTACTATTTATTTTGCAGCAAATGTAACACTTGGTACTTTGTATGTTTGATACATTTTATCTTTGTAGTGATTTCATGAGTTATATACTAATTGTGTTAGCTAATATTGTCATATTAGCTAGTGTCTGAACTCACTTAGAAGATAGGGCTCTGGGCATTCCTGTGAGAAATTACCTAGATAAGGGTAACTGAATTGGAGAGGCCCAGCTTAACTGTGAACAGCCTTACAAAAGTTTCTAATTTGGGGGCTTGCTTACAGTTTCAGAGAGTGAGTGATGACCATCTTGGTGTGGAACATGGCAGTAGAGAGGTGGGCATGGCATGGAATTGGTAGCTTAGAGCTGACACAGAAAGGCTGGGCCTGGCATGGACTTTTGACATCTTAAAGCCTAGTGACACACCTCCTCCAACAAGGCCGTGCCTCTAATCTTTCCCAAAATGTTTTCACCAACTAGGGATTAAGCTTTTGAATATATGAACTTATGGGGCCATTCTCATGGGCCCATTCTTCAGGTTAGGATCCTGTTCCAAAGAAAAAGGAGAGAGCAAGCCTTTCTCACCCATCACTCTCTGCCTCCTGCCTGTGGCTGCAAACTGATGGGCTGCCTGCAGTTCCCTGCTGTGGTGATGCACTGGACCTTTAATTGAGAGCCAGAATAAACCCTTCCCTACTTCCTTTAACTTGCTTTGTTAGGTGTTTGTTGTAGCAACAGGAGAAGTAACTAACACACTAAGTCACCCTATTCTAGGAACTTAGGATGTGAGGGTAAGAGCGTTGGTAAACTAGAAGCATAAAGCAGTGTCATAGCAACTAGTCGGAGCCGGAGCACCTGAGCTCAGTCCATCTGTCTGTGGCGCTTCAGCCCTGAGGTTATAAAGCAACTAGACCTAGTCTGAGCTCTTCAGCCCAGCATCTGCTCTGCTCATCCACACCTCTCTTCTTTCTCTGTTTATCAGGTTCTATTTCTGTGAGCTACAGAGCTAGATGGACTCTTGGAGCTGTGCTTGATTTAAGTATTTCTTTTGTTTTCATTTTTATGTTTGAGTGGTTTTGCTGCACACAGACACGTTTTACCATGTGCCTCCTGCAAATGCCAGGAGAGACCAGACTCAAGGACTGGGATTACAGAGTTGGAAGCCACCATGTGAATGATGGGAAGGGAATCCAGGTCCTCTGTAAGAGCTGGGCGGGGTCCTACCCACCGAGCCTTCTCTCTAGCCTTAACTTAGTACTTTGAATGGCTTGCCTGGTAACATACTTACTCTTCTAGGTGCTCTTAAGTTGTTTTCCCCAACTTCTGAAACTGTGGTCGTGACCTCATGTAGAGTCACATGACTGAAAGGAGGTGGGGGTTGAAATGCCACAATAAAAAGTTTGTGAAATTGTTAACAACAAAAATTAATCCAAAACTATAATAAATGTCAGGTGTTTCTGGTAGTGCACGCCTGTGTGACACGACGCAGCTTCAAGGTGGCCTTGGTTCCGAACACACAACAGTCTCACTTTGCACAGCACACGCCCTCAGAACCACACAACACCACCGGGCCCTGTCCAAAATAGCGTGGATTGAAGACCATTCTATATTATGACTTATTGTGAGCTTACTACATGGAAAACTTTTCTGCTGTTTCAGAAACATGGTGGCTAAGTTTTAGTAAGCAAAGATGACATTTTCCTACCACCATTCCTCAGCAAGTAAATATCAAACTAGTGTATGTTAGGACTATGATGGCTTAGTTTTATTTTTAAAATTGCTGTTTAAGTTGATGGCTTGCATTCCATTAAAAAAAAAGTTCTAGCCGGGCGTGGTGGTGCACGCCTTTAATCCCAGCACTTGGGAGGCAGAGGCAGGCGGATTTCTGAGTTCGAGGCCAGCCTGGTCTACAGAGTGAGTTCCAGGATAGCCAGGGCTTTACAGAGAAACCCTGTCTCAAAAAAAAAAAAAAATTCTATGAATCTTGACCGGAGGTTTAGGTCAAAATATCCAAATATTCCTGAAATTGCCCTAAACATATTTCTGCCATATTGCCAATATGGAGCAACGTATTTATGGGAAACTTCATTCTCAGCACTAGTGATTCCAAATGTAAAATATTTATCAATATATATCCAAGATGTTCTATTCTCTGCAGGATCAACTCCTAAGCCAGGATTTAATTCTTCATGCAAAAATCACCACCCATCTCTTTAGTATGCACATTTACTTACATCTTTAATAAGTGATCAAGTGACATGTATGCCAAATATTGTTTAAAAATAAAAAATTTTAAAAACTTACTATCTGTACTGGCTAGTTTTGTGTCAACTTGACACAGCTGGAGTTATCACAGAGAAAGGAGCTTCAGTTGGGGAAATGCCTCCATGAGATCCAACTATAAGGCATTTTCTCAATTAGTGATCAAGGGGAAAAGGCCCCTTGTATGTGGGACCATCTCTGGGCTGGCAGTCTTGGGTTCTATAAGAGAGCAGGCTGAGCAAGCCAGGGGAAGGAAGCCAGTAAGGAACATCCCTCCATGGCTTCTGCATCAGCTCCTGCTTCCTGCCCTGCTTGAGTTCCAGTCCTGACTTCCATTGGTGATGAACAGCCGTATGGAAGTGTAAGCTGAATAAACCCTTTCCTCCCCAACTTGCTTCTTTTTTTTTTTTTTTTTTTTTTTTTGGTTTTTTGAGACAGGGTTTCTCTGTGTTCCCCTGGCTGTCCTGGAACTCACTCTGTAGACCAGGCTGGCCTCGAACTCAGAAATCCGCCTGCCTCTGCCTCCCGAGTGCTGGAATTAAAGGCGTGCGCCACCACGCCCGGCTTCCCAACTTGCTTCTTGGTCATGATGTTTGTGCAGGAATAGAAACCCTGACTAAGACACTATCAGAGAATATTTTGTTTATATGTATATATATACATATACATATACATATATATGTATATATATATATATATATATATATATATATATATATATATATATGTGTGTGTGTGTGTGTGTGTGTGTGTGCATATATTATCTGGGGTCATGTAAAAGTTTCTAAAATGAGACTGTAAATAGAAAACCTTGATAAGCCCTTTTTTAAACCATGGCCCATGTGATGCCCCACCATTGATCATCTATCTGCTCTTCCGAAGTCGAACACAGAAAGCAGATACTATAAGGAATGGAATTATGGAATCCAGCTCTATTTCTTTGTTTTTCATAAAATGCTTTTATTCTATCAGCAACTCTAAAATGAGAAATCTGTATATAGTGCTCATTCTAAATATAGCTTTTAAAAGACACACTGGAGAAACATTATGAATTTTGGATTCATTCACCTTATTCAAAATACACAATTATTGTGTTCTTTTCCCAAGTTTTTATTGTCTAAAAATGAATACTTAGAATCTCAAGATAATCTATAATAATCAATTTTGTTAGAAAAATTACACAAAGCAACTAACTGCATAAAGAAAATTGTTACTTAGTCCAGTCATTCAGATCACAGTCTTCTGGGACTGTGTTAATTCTTTTGCTCTCTCAACACTACAGGTCCTGACACATTTTACATTCTGACATTTCACAGACTGCCATGCATGGTGCAGCTAGGTCTGTGGGCATAAACGAGAGATTTGGTTCATGTCCTCTCCTAGTGCAGAGCATGCACCGGAGGGCAGGGACTCAATGTCTGCAGCATCCGTGAATTTTTGAGAGTCACTGCTTTTCATACTCACAGTTCATCTGGACGGTAAGCCTTTAATTTATCATCACATTTTGAAACTAGAAATCTGGGGTATGTACATATTCAATATTTCTTTTCCAATTTGGCATTTTCTGCCTTTTTATGTTATACTAAGTTATACTAAGTCAATATTTTTGCTGGCCAAAGTTTTATATGTACTTTGAGATATGTAGTCTTCATTTGCTAAAATATTCTCCAAATCCTTCAAATGAATACTCCCATACAATATCCCCAAACCATTAAAAAACCTTAGGCACAGCATCACAACAATGGTGAACCAAATATGCAGAGGATCCTATATCAATAGTACTTTACTCACACGTTTAAACCTGAATTTACGTTTTGCACATCTGGGGCTGGTTTTGAACCACCTGACAGTTCCTTCACTTGCTGTTTCTTTGGGTTTGTGATATTCATTGAAATGATAACAGGAAAATAACATCAAAGTTGCTTTACGCTGGTGGTCATGCTGTTCTCCACTGTATCAAAGACACCGAGGACAGGGGATGGGGAGATGACCCAGTGGTAACAGCCCAAGAGTGAGAACCTGACCCTGTACCCTCCCCACTCAGACAAAACGGTGGGCGTGGCTATGCAAAAATAGGCGTGGTTATGCATATCCCTGTAACTTTGGTGCTCTGGAGAGGGACCAAGGCAGGAGGATCCACGGAGCTTGGGGGTTGTCAATTTAGCTCCAGGTTCAGTGAGAATAAGGTGAGGCACCTTCTTCTGCCTTCCCTATGTACTAAATAGGTGCACACAGCCATGCACACCTGTACACATCTCTCTCTCTCTCTCTCTCTCTCTCTCTCTCTCTCTCTCTCACACACACACACACACACCACGTGAAACATTTTTTTTTAACAAGAAATTAGATGGAAAAGAATAGTCATACAGTTCAGATTCAAGATACCTCTCCTAGTCAGGGTTTCTTTTGCTGTGATGATACACCATGACCAAAAGCAAGTTGGGGAGGAAAGGGGTTATTTGACTTACACGTCCACATTATAGTCCATCACCAAAGGAAATCAGGATAGGAACTCAAACAGGGTAGAAACCTAAAGGCAGGGGCTGATGCAGAGGCCATGAAGGGGTGCTGTTTACTGGTTTGCTTCCCATGGCTTGCTCAGCCTGCTTTCTTATAGAACCCTGGACCACCAGCCCAGAAATGGCCTTGCCCACAGTGGGCTGGCCTCTCCCATACTGATCACTAATTAAAATGCTGCACAGGCTTGCCTACAGCCCCGTCTTATGGAGGCATTTTCTCAATTGGGGTTCTCACCTCTCAGATGACTCTAGCCTGACTCAAGTTGATGTAAAATTAGCCAGAGCAGTACATGTTTTGTGGGACATAAAAAAAAAAATGCTACCAATAAGGCAATTAGACTTAAAACATGTTAAAATTATAAAATAAAAGAAAAAGAAAAACCAGTGTGGTAAGAAAAAGTAAAGGAAGGAGCATTGTGTGAGACTGTGTAACACAGAGTGTGGGACTCCGGGTCTGGAATCAAGGTAGAATTTAAAGCATGAAGAAAAATTAAATATTCATTACACATTATCCTTGACTGTATTGATCAGCTGCAAGTAACATGAGACCTAATCAGTAGATGGTAAAGGACTTGTGCGTTCCAGAGATGTAATGCTATTCTCAAAGACCAAGCTTCTCTATCTGCTCATCTCCCACTGGAGAGAGTGGCTTGGTTTTGTGCTCGGTCATGCAGAATAAGCAAGCATAAGGAAGGGGCAGGAGCCTGTGGAAAGATGGGAAACTTTCTCAGAGGCCCTAAAAGTTCATCTTCTTTACCAAAATTGGATCATGTGCCTACCATTCTTA
>LR749744.1:125000-173227 GCA_902729485.2 Mus minutoides
GTTAAGTTTTTAGCACAGAACAGTAATAAAGAGTTAAGTTTCCCCAGTGCTTAGTGAAGCACAGAACAATAATAAAGAGTTAATAAAGAATTCCTTTCAGCACCTAAGGAATCATAGAAAAGTAATATTTATACAACATTCAACAAAGCACAGAGGATTATAAAGTAAAAATAAAGCACAGAGAGATAAAGAAAAAAGAAACCACAGAGAGTTAAAGAGAAAAGAAGTCAGCCGTTTCTTAGCCACAGAATAAGCAAGAGAGTGTTAAGTTTCCAGAAGCCAACAGTTAATAGCATCCAGTACAGTTAGAGAAAGTTACAAGGTCTCAGATCATCAGTCTTTTGGCCCTCATCCAACTCTGTGTGCCACCTCAGCCTGTTCCCCTAAGCCTGGCCAGGTCCTGGCAAATATAGAATATTGATATATATAAACTCGATATAGAACGCAAAAATAAACTAAAAACTCAATTGCAAAATCAAGTAACCTGACTAGACAATGGACAATAGACAAAGATTTCTTTAAACACACAAATGGCCCACAGGTATATGGGAAAATGACTAACAGTAACTGATTATCAGAGAAATCAAAAGAAATCACCTCACTCAGGGATGGAAGGTTATTATTAAAACCACCAAAGCTACATGACGGTGAGGATGTGGGCAAAGGGAACTCTCACACGTGCTGGTAGGAATGAATGTTAGCACTGTCACTGTGGAAAAGGATATGAAATGCCATTAAAATTTTGAAATAGAACTATCACATGATCCAGTACCTATCCAAATACAATTGCATCAGTATGTTAACTACATCTGCATCTCATGTTTATTGCAATACTGTTCACAATAATCAAGAAATCAAAACAACTCAACCCGTCCACGAGTGAATGGGTGGACAGAGAAAGACAGTGCATTATACAGACTGCAGTATCATTTAGTCATGGAAGAGAATGACATCTTGTCATGTGACCATATGTATGATGGTTAGAATAGAAACACTTGACACAGTAGAAGTTGAAAGCAGAAAGGTGCTCACCAGAGGCTGGAGAGATCCCAGAGGATGCAAGGATGGAAAGAGGCCAATCAATGGATAGAGTTAGACACAACTGAGACACACAGTAGCTTGACTTTAGATAATAATGGGCTGTGTATTTATAAAAGACAGAAAAAAGGAATTAAAATGCTTAACACAAAAAAATAGATGTTTTTTTAGCATTATTGAAGTACCACATACTGCTACAAAAGTATGTAAAATTTTATGCTGTATAAATCTACTATAGTAAATTTTAACTTTAAAAATGGGAGGAAAATTTAAACAGATGTTTTAATGAGATTATACAGATAGCAAGAGAGCAAGAAAAAGACATTTGACATCAGAAATCACTAAGAGAATGTGAATTACAGCTATAACACCGAATTAGCATGTCAGAACACCAGGAAGAATTACAAGAGGAAGGACCACACAGGAGGGCAGGCAAGGGTATGAATCGGTCAAAAACACGTTGGGAAGTATAGAATACATTAGGAAAAGTTTGTTTATCCTTTAAAAATAATGTGTCACGATCAAGCCAGTCCACATCTAGAATTTATGCATCATAATGAATGGACACTCATATGGTAACCCTGCACATGAATATCCATAGTAGATTTTTAGTAATGGTCCAAAACAATATAAATGATTATCAACATGTATTTGTAGAAAGCAAACCATAAAGTGTAAATACTGTTGGCAATAAAAATGAGGTAATTCTTGATACACCAAACAGCATTTTAATCTGAAAATGATGATTCTAAGGAAAAGAAGACAACATACAGAAGGACATTTACAACATAAGCCCAATATTAAAATTAAATGCTTTGCAAAAATCTATAAGAACTCAGAGACCATTAATTATTGTCTGGTGTTGGGTAGGTGAGGAGAGCCATGGGGGAAGAATTACAAAGGAGTATGCTAAAACTTGTGAGGGAAGGGTATGTGCTCATTTTTGTGACTATGGTGACAGCTTCATATATGTGCAAACAGTTTTTAAGTCTTAGTGCATATGTGAATACATTAGTTATTTCTTACAAAGCTTAAGAACATTACACACATCAAAAATAACATGGGTAGTGAGAATACTATTAACACCCTATATAAGATTACAAAGGATTAGAATTCAGCAAGTACTCAAGGCTCCAAGAAAGAAGGTTGGCTAATGGTTCTAGAGAAGTGAGTAAAAATGCATTCAGGAATTTTACATAAAGGACGCATAGGTAACTTTCAAACATGATATTATACAGGCAGAAATTTATCACTAGCCTCAACTGGTTTATTATAAATTGATGCATTTACTTTTTAGAATGGCTGGTTATTGCCCATGAAAAATGAATATTCTCAACTCTACAAACTCTACAACCTTCTATTCAACTATTTGCTATATACCTGACTAAATTATACATGTCATTTAGTGTACATGTTTATAAGCAAGGATTCTTACAGAAACATAATCCAAACAAGTAATATTCAAGGAACAATCTGAATACAAATCATATACCACAAGGTACGGCCACATACAGCTTGTAAGCACACACACAACACGGCTACTTTGGAGATGTAGTGGGGTAGAAGACGCAAGGTGTAAATCAACCCTGACCTTTTACAATGAACTTCAAAAGCAGGCAGAACTGAAGAGTTATTTTCTAGAGCTGTATGCCTAAGTAGCAAGTTAAGAAAACTCAACAAACAAACCTGTATCAAATACAAGGGGAGATGAGAAAATGACTCATAAGATAATGCCTACACTAGCTACAAGGCCGACACGGTCACCCCCTCCAGGTGAAAGCTTAACATCTGCAGTTCAGCATCACCTGGCAGCTCAGATGGTGGTGGAGGCATGGTGGACAGCAGCTTAGGGACTGAATGAGTGGACCTGAATGCCTTGAAAAGTACCTGGTCCAACGTAAACTTCAATGATTTTAGTTTTCCTAATTCAGTACTTACTGCACTAATTCCCATACTACACACACACACACACACACACACACAGAGAGAGAGAGAGAGAGAGAGAGAGAGAGAGAGAGAGAGAGAGAGAGAGAGAATGTTTAAAATATACTAGATAAATCTTCAATAAATCCTTAAATCCACTACAAACCTCGGTACTTGCAAGGGTTTACTGATCAACCATTTGTTAGGATTGCTGGTCTAGGCAATTAATAGGCTGTGGTGGTGTTATTTCATTAACATGAACATAAAGTCATACTGAATACATAAACATTAAAGCTCACACAGAGACTATACACTTTTGTTTCTCTCCAGCTCCTCCTTCTAGCCCTTTGAGCCTGGGTCTTTCTACGTAGCTCCGGCTGTCTTAAAACTTGCTGCACAGACCAGGTCAGCCTCCAACTCATCGAGATCCTCCTGCCTTTGCCTCCTAAATACTAAGCTTACAGGTGTGCCCCACTAAGCTGGGCCCCGGATTACACTGTATTAAAGGTGGATTGTTCTGAATCTGCTACAATAGAGAAGGCTGCACTCAATCTCAAGTTATGGTTTGATAGTGATGCTTGTGACTTTGTAGACAAGGAGTCAACTGGCTACCAGGTTTTTAACTTTCTGTAAAACAGCTAGCAAATCAAAGCTTCCTGATTGTATATAAGGTTTTGATTTTTTTTTTTCACAGATCCCTCGGGCCCTGTGGAAATTTCTGTTGTTTGCAGCTTATGATTCTTTCAGTGCAATTCTTTCAAGTCAGAGGCTACATGATCACTTTTATCATCTTGTTCAGAGCAACCTCCAAGACAAGGATTCTGCATGTGGGAGAAGTTACTCTGAAGAACTGTGGGCGACCTTCAGTGCTGCCTTGGAAACAACTCTGAATCCTATGCTACATGTGTATTGTCTGCACTGGCTCTTCTCACCCCACATAATTTCAGACTCTGCACATCTTGCTAATTCTTTTGTTCCCTCCTCCTTAGACACGGATTCAGCTCCCTCTGCCCCTAAACTTGCATAGATGCTCATGAAATAATCCCTTATTTAGGACACCTTGTCATTTCTAACAAAACAATTGTGGTTTCAAGTAGCATGCAGTATAAAGTCAATTATTTTCAAATTAATACTAAAGTAATTGTCAATTTCAAAATTAAAAAAGGAAAACTACATTTATTTTTGTAACGATCATGTCATATTCTGAAGACTTTACCTAAATAACCATTTGGGCTTTCAGGTCAGAGACCAAGGGCTTCCTTCATTTTAACTTCATTTAATTTCATTTTCATTAATTGCAACCTAAAGAATTACCTATCAGGACAATTTAAAACAGAGTTAAAAGTACTTCCACTCTTTATCCTGTCTGAATCCTACATATAAGAATTTATGGGCTGGTGAGATGGCTCAGCGGGTAAGAGCACCCGACTGCTCTTCCGAAGGTGATAAGTTCAAATCCCAGCAACCACATGGTGGCTCACAACCACCCGTAATGAGATCTGGCGCCCTCTTCTGGAATGCGTGAAGACAGCTACAGTGTACTTACATACAATAAATAAAATAAATCTTTAAAAAAAAAAAAGAATTTATAGTTTGTCCAACAATGCTGTGAAGGTCACTGACCACTGGCTTGGAATCCTATATTCAGGGAAACTAGCAAATCATTTATCCTAACTTTCTGTTGAATCTATTTTAAATTTATTAAATACAATAAATTATCATAAGCTACTAAAGCAATACAAAAGCAATTCATAGTTTGTTGGTCAGAACTCTGACCCACATCTCCTTGTTATACATCAAACTCTGACCCACATCTCCTCGTTATACATCAACACGTCTCTGTGACTGGATGAGTATCTCCAGGGGTGAGACATTCCTTTGCTTTTCCCAGCTTCTACAGGCCACTCCTGTCTGTGGCTCTTGCCTTCTTTCATCCTGAAAGCCAGAAGAGGTGCCCAGTCCTCCTCACATAGCATCATCCAATGTGTTCTTCTGCCTCCCTGACCAACTGCTGAAGAACTTTGTGATTACATTGTGCCTACATAAATACTCCAAGACAAAGTCCTATTTTTATAATAATAGCTAGATATCTTAATTTCCCTGTCACTGAAGATACAATAATTACCACAGACATATTCTAGGGAGCACATTATCATCCTTTTCATATAGGTAACAGCATGAGACTTACATCTATAAGTTAAAAAAACCAACTCCCCCAAAGACTATGACATTATGATAAAGTCAGGCTCCTTTGGAGGAGGGAGGAGCACTCCACGACAGCCACACTAGGAGACTGATGCTCCCTTGATGCTGCTCACACAGCAGACTCTGTATCGTTCCATTTCTTTCCAACTTTTCAGGTAATCCTGCTCCCTGCAAATGAGTCTCATGAGACTGCCAACTAGTTGCCTTTTTTCTGGGTAAACACAAAATGTTCAGCCAACATAGGCCAATACAATTTCCTCCTTATAGATTGAATTGTGGTAAAGAAAGAAGACTGAAAAGGGGTGGAGATGGATAGTTGTTCTGTCTCTTTTTGATTCCCTTGGCTAAATCAAGAGAAAACACCAACTCCTGCAGTTCTTTGGAGATGCCAGGTCTTTAGTGTTGGCAGCTACTTAGCCTTCTGGTGAACGTCTCTGTAGGGGCCACTTCATGAGTCTTTCCAGGTCTCCTTTGAATTTCTGACTGTGAACTACACTGGCACCTTTTCTGACTACCCTCCTCCTCCTCTTCTTGCTCTTCTTCCTCCTCCTCCCCTGTTTTATGGCACTTCATTTTTAGTCACTCTTGTTCATTATTTAAAATCAAAGTTATCCTGAATGCTTTTCGTATTTAACTATATAACTTCATATATATTGCCAGTAGAAATTAATGTTTATGGAAATCACAGAGAGTAGTAGAATGATATCTTATACCCAAATTTTTCTACTGCCAAAGCTTCAATTCTTCATACCTTACTATACCAAACTCTATGGATTATCACTTAATAATATGAATACAATTTTAAGTTCATAGAGCCAGCCAGTCTTCCCCTTTGACTTTGGTCAATATGGCTTGTTGAGATGAAAGAGCACCAACGGTTTATTCTGAAGTTATAATTTTTCAATTGATTTTAAATCGAAATAATAAATATACCACTCTGGCACTTTTTGAGATGTTATGGCTTTACCTTCTTCATTTCAAATTCTTCTAAATTAGGTAATAGCTATGCAGTTTTGGATAAGTCCTTTAATGTCTCTATGCCTCTGTGGATCTTAAGTGAAACAATGATAGTCTTGCCACATTTGCATAGGGACTTTATGAGGAAACTAGTTACTATTTGTACAACACTTCGAACGCAGTATACTTGTCGTACATGCTTGGTATTTTAACATAATTGCCAATAAGAGAAAGAAGTATGAATTTGTTTAGAATCTTCCAGTCACCGCTGCTTTTTTCCCCCAATAACAAAACTTTAAAAATGTTCTGGGAAATCTCCTTAGTTTACTTTCCAGCCAACAATCATCGGTTCATTATGCGCCAACTGTGGTTTGTGCTGCAGACACAAAATAAATTTACATGGTTTCTGCCCTTCCAGAAGTTAATCTTTCTGTTCTAAATTTGGAATGCTTTTTTTTTTTTAAGATAGCAAAAGCTCAAAAGAATACAGAACAAAAACTACCAGAGGGCTGGGTGATTAATATCTAATAACCTCACGGAAAACTCAAGTACTCTAAGATGCACAGAAGCGCAACAATCAATTGGGAATGCGTTTATTTTGAAATTGGTGGCTGTTATGATGCACATAACGTACTTGTGTAAAACAGGTAACACATTCTCATATCTCTCCTTAGAAAGCCTGACAGAATTTGTGAGGGCAATCAGGTGAGACCATGAAGAAGGAACTCGGGAAGGGATAACCTGTCAAGAAAGTTGGTGATTGACCTGGTGTGTTGGGAGAATACCTAGAAGAGCGAAGGGAAGTAGTTCCAATGGCAGCTAGGAGCAGAGAAAAGACATTCCTGGCCACCGCTGACCTGAGGGTCAGCAGGGTCGGCAGGACGCGGAGGGGCGCACGCACGTCCCTCCAGCCACGCAGGAAGATCGAGGGAGAGCGACCATGGCGTGCGGAACGCGCGCCCTACGGATGCGGGAGCAGGCCGAGCCCTGGCACTGTGCCCCCCCGCCCGGCTCTGGGGCACCGGTTACCGGGCCGAGGAAGGATCTGGGGTGCTTCCAAACTAACGGTTCCCACGTCCCTCGCTACCTCGAGCTCAGCCTCCGCGGCCGAGCCCAGCATCCACCCCGGAGAGCAATAAGTTACCGCTTCGGTCCTGCACAGAGGGGCTCCCTCCCTCCCGCCCGCCCGCCCGCCGGGGGGCTTGATCGCGTCACTTCCGGCGCGCCCGCCCGGAAAGAGGCGGAGGTCGCAGTCCGGGTGTGCGGCTCCTGGGGACGCGCGGTGTCGGGGACGCGCGTGGAGGGCGGGCTCGGGAAGGGGGAGTGTCCGCGCGCCGCCGCCGCCGCCGCCGCCGCCGCCACGGTCCGGGTCGCTGCCGGAGAACCCTTAGCATCTCTCCCAGACACCCAGCCTCTCCGTGCACCCGGACGCCGCGCTCTAGGGTCTGCGGGAGCCCAGCCAGAGCGGGAGTTGCTGCCAACCGCGGGGCGGGCGGCGGGACGGCCCCGGTCCCCTCCCCTCCGTCATCCCTGCTTGCGGACTCCCGGGTCATGGGGAACACTGCGATCGCCAAGAAAGGCAGCGAAGTGGAGAGCGGTGAGTTGCGTCGAAGGCCCCGGCTGGGTTCCCGCCGGATGGGCCGCCGCGCGGTGCAGCGCCCTGGGCCGGAGTCCCCCAAGGCCGCGCGCGAGCCACGGGCCGGGCCTTGCGGCGGCCTCGGGGACCGACCGCCTCCTTCTCTGTCCCCTCCCCCACGAAGGCTCGGGGGCGAGGGCCAAGCACCGGGGCTCACTGGAGAGAGGGAAGGCGGGCAGCGCGGTCTCTGTGATCCCCTTTCTTACTAGAGCGAGGAGGGCTGCCACGGTCTGGAACGCGTCCCCAAATATGGCCCTTTTGTGATCGCACCCTTAGCTCTTCTTTCTCCCAGAGCCCCCACACCCTGACCATCTTTTAAGGGAGCCACAGGTAGTGCGTTTGTGTTGACTTGGCTCTTTTTCTCCTTCTCCTGGATGTGTATCAGTTTTATCACAAGGTAAGTGTCGGTGTGGGTCTCCAAAGGTGACGTTAACCCTCAGTGTCCAAGGCTCTTTCTTTTCACCCAAGAGATTAGAGATGGCAAACAAACACAAGCAGCAACTTTATCCATTCGAGGAAAAATAAAAAGCGAGAGAGCTTTGCTTTTACTCTAGACATCCAGGAATGTGCCAGGATGCCTGTAAAACTTAGAGGCATTTAAGAGTTGAAGTGCTTTCTTCCGAGAGCTGAAAGTTCAGACATTCAGTACTTTGTACAAAATTTCAAGACAAAAGAGTCGTGGGAATTGAGTTTCTGTGTAGCAACTTGGTTTTATTTGTAAGCATACACATATACACGTTTCGTGTAACAGGCTGTGAGAAAATTGTGTGCCATTATACGGCTCATATTATAATTTATAATTCAGAATAATTAAAGGACGGTCCCTGGCTTTTGTTACCTTGTAAATGACATCTCAACCCTTAAAGTAAGTCTGACAATTTGTTCATGTTTCTGTAAATAACGTCTTCTATTGTGTCTGTATTTATGAAGCCAATCTTGTAATTAGCTTGAAGCAAACAGCTTTTAATCCTCATGAATAAAGCAGAGGTGAATTGGCAGAAGAGAGTCTAGCTATTGCTTTTGTGGAATGTAAACAACAGTCAGATTTAACGGGTTATGGTTCATCAATAAGGTTTGTTCCAGGAGAGTTCCATGAACAGCAGTGCAAACTGTTGGTGAGCATGTGACAACTTGAAAAGCCAATGTAGAATTAGGACTTCCTTGTTATCTTTTAGTAATTGTGCAAATGTAGTAACTAATTGTACAGACTCACAAAAAATGAAGTATGACAAAATTCTATATCCACGTAATTGTTTTTTCCCTGTTTCTCTTGTACAATGTATGCTAATTGTGTTATGAAAATGTGATAGTTGGATCAGCCCAGTAATTTTCTTAGCAAGTGCTATCTTGCACAGTTCTTATATTTTTAATGATGGTCCACTCTCCAGTAGTCTATACACTTCCCCTAGGTGACATGAATTTAAACTGGCAGCTATGACAAAGTCTTGTGTAAGTTTATTTATAGAAACTGAAGAACATTAGAATCATTTGCAAAATATTGTGAGGTGTCAAAAGAAGACAGCAGATGTCCCATTGGACATACAGGAGACATTCATGGCTCAGCTCTTAGGGATTCCGTGGGGAAGTGTTTGCTCCTCTGTAGCAAAGAAGTGCTACAATGTCATAAAACTAATGACAGAACATATCTTACCACTCTGTCCCCAACAGTTCTTTGTACTTTTCAGATGAGTTATTCTTGAAAATTTGCGGCTCATATTTTAAATGTAATCATTTAAATTTCTCTTGATACACAGAATACACTTTAAGAGATACACTTAAGAGTTTAGTATATGCAATCATTCTAACTCAAGACCCAACCAATTGCCAGACCTGAAGAAACAAGACTTGAGATCATGTTATCAATGAGAGAGTAAATAAAGAACAGCTCTGAGGCTCTGAGTACATCCAGCATCACTAATTAATCTGTCCTCTCTCAGAGTAGTTCCCACCTGCTTGGGTTTCCTTGTAGACTGTGGACAGAATCCTAAAGTTTCACTTACTACGTAGCATCAGGTGAAAGGCAGATTGTGAGTATTGGAGCTGAGAGTAAAATTAGAACACGAGCAGTTACCAGCAGGGAAGTGTTTGATTTGAAGAGCTAATGAAAGATAGGAAGGTCAGATCTGCAGTTTGATGAGGAAGAAGCCTCCTCAGACAGGTAATTCTAGAGCTTAATTCTAAAAATACTCCTAAAGAATGAGGTTGAGTATAAAGATAAATGAGCAGGCTTTGGGGGTTTGTGGGGTTTTGTTTTGTTTGGGGGGGGTGTTTTTGGTTTTTTTGTTTTTTTTTTTAATGTCAGTGTTGTTTTAGTTTGATTTGGTTTGCTTTGATTTTGTTGTTGTTTTCGAGCTTTGATCACCCAGGGCCTTGCTCCTACACCCACAAAATTAAAGGATTCCATTCTGATCTCCACAGTTTCTAGAGATAAATTACTTTTAATTCCTCAGAGAACTGGGTGTTTCAAAGAACAACTTTTGCCATTATATAAGTCTCCCATGTTTTTAAAAAATTACTCTTGAAATAAATGTCTTCCAAAATTTGAGTATACTTATTTAAACATCATTTAATACACAGAACCTCATACTTTTAGAAACAGGAGGCTGCAAGTCTCAGAGATGTCTTCAGTCTTTGTAAGTCAAGAATGTTTTATTGTTGAGTTAAGTATGTTACTCACATAGCCTTATTAAAACAAAAAGAAAAAGAAAAACAAACAAAAAACTCCATGCTTTTTGTTCTTTTAAAAAATATATTACATTTCCAAGCTGTCTGTGGAGCTGTGTATTACAGATGTAAGCATGTCCAGGTCTATGGGTGCAAACTGCTGGGTGTTAATTCTCCCATGAGTAGAAGTAGGAAAGCCACCCTCTAGCCCAGTGATTATATAATGATTTTTGGAAATGACCTTGAAGCTTAGACTGGGTGAGGTGGTACACACCTTAAATCCCAACACTGGAGAGGCAGAAGGCTGATCTCTTGAGTTTAAGGCTAGCCTGCTCTATATAAAGTTGAGGCCAGCAATAGTGACATTGTGAGATACTGCCTCAAAAGGAAGAGAAAAGGAAAAGGAGACTTTGAGAGTAAGTAGAAACTGGTCAAAGAAAGTCATTAGTAGATCAAGTTCAGCAAATGCAAACTTCTTAACATTTTGGAGAACTAGTCTGGCGTTTGGCACACATTGCCATACATAATTTCAAACCCTGTGGAATGGCTCTAATGTTACCCCATTTTTAAACTGAATAAAGAAGTGCTGTGTAACTTGTTAAAGGTTGCATGGTAGTTAATCAGGGAGTGACATTTGAACTTATGCAGACTAGTCTCAGAGCCTCTGACTGGAGGGTCCTGCTGAGCAGTCTTTGAGTACCCAGCAGAAAGTCAGGTTCAGGACACACAGAATAGCCAGTTCTTTGTTTCAGTTTATTAATGATAATAACACACTGTGTTGCTTCCAATGATGACTCTATTTGGATAGGCTAACTATCTTAAATAAGAAAGCTTATCATTCCTGTACCATTTTCTGGATTCATATCATCTAAAACTGAGAAGAAGGGCTAAATTACTTTCTTTAGGTATTTCATGTTCAATTTGGTAAAATGCTAAATTAACCATATATAATTAACTTTCTACTCTTCAAACCTTCATTGCTATATAGTTTATTCCTCATTTTTAATGTGTACCTTCCTGTTAGGTAGCAAGTCAAGAGGTCACTTGAGCTTACTTTGCTATTATTAATGAATTTAGAACTTTGCATCTTACCATGATTTTAAATAGCCCAAGACAATAGATATGGTCTCCACTTTGCTGCTGTGAAGTGGTTTCTACCTAGATGTAGCTGTTGGGAACTTGGAATACAGCTGCACCGCTGAAGAAATGATATTTTATCTTGCATTTGTCTAGATGGTGTTTGGTAGAGTGACAGCTTGCTTTTGACAAGAGCTGTCTTTACATATAATAAAAACACCAACCAACCCTTATTCTATAATGTTGGTAATTTGGTAATAATCATGAGTGTATTTAGATGAACAAAATTCTAGATATATGTTTTCTCAAAATCATCAGCATTTCTTCTAAATAACAGTTTATAAACATAGTGAACAAATTAAGATGTAGTAGTTTGATATACTCACAAAGTTCCCTTTGGTAGAACTTAGTCATAAATATAAGAATATATATTTGATTGAAAAAATTTTTAGGATCATTTGTTGACAAGAAATGAACTTAGTTTCCTCTTGCTTCTTATGTCTTTGAACTTTTTATTTATCAGATTGACACGTTTCTTAAAGGGTACCTAGAAGTAGAGAGATGTCAGTAGACTGGCAGAGGTACTTGGGAATAGTCTAATTTGGGTTAAAAGAAAAAAATCAGAATTATGAACTCAGCTTTGATTGATAAACACATATGATCTTATTATTTTTGATTTTTATTTTTGTATGGATTACTGTTTAGAATCATCTCCCAGTTGGGAATCCTTTGTCCTGTTCTGCTCAGGCTTCTCGGCAGGACACAGGCAGATTGTTGCTTCCTGCCGCTGGCAGCTGGAAAGCAGCTTAGGTAGATCGGTCATGGCTGAGGTAGAAACCGAAGATTCTCATGGACAGAAGTTAACCACAGCCAATTGTGATAGACCATTGAATTAACAAAGTAAAACAATCATTATCATTTCTAAGTTTAAGAATATAGAGTTAGTTCAGTGAATAAACTGCAGACAGCAGGACCTGAGTTCACATCAGAACTCATGGAAATCCAGTCACAGTAGTGCACAGTTGTAATTTCTGTGCCTTCATGGTGAGAGGGAGGCCAGGCTAGGAGAATCCCCGGAAGCTAGCTTGGTGTACTCTGCCCAAACAACAGAGGCCCTGTGTCAGACGAAGTGGAAGTTGCAGGCTAACAGCTGAGATTTTTCTTTGATCTCTGTTACACTCATACACACACACACACACACACACACACACACACACACGCATATCATGCACACACTCACTCGTGCTCTTCCAAGAGTATCTTGTAGTGGTTGTACACACCTATAATACCAGGAATAGATGGGCTGATGCAGGAGGATCATGAGTTATAGGCTTCCTCAGTCATATCACAGGAAACCTGGGCGCAGACATAAAATACTCTCTAAAGCTTTTTTTTTTTTCTTGTTCTTCCATCCATTTACGCATTCATTTATTTAGTACACAGAAACCTATGTGTTAGAGTATATGTAGTGATGTAAAAATAAAGATGGGTTATATCCAATTCTAAAACAACAACAAAAGTATTTCATGAAAGGTTAGCAGGGGAGCCAAGAGAAGGAAAGGTCTTTTCCACTAAGACAAGGTAGACAAGGTCCGATGAAGACTTTCAAAGAGGTGGATCCTGAGTGGGATACCGAAATGCACACCATGTCAAGGTTAGAAAGAAAATTGCCTGTTAGAACTAAGTGGTAGACTTGGAGTTGGTGATAAAGATTGTATAATGAGAGAACTCAAAAGACAGAGGCCACCGGGGGAAGACTCAGAATTTGATTCTAAAGACAACTGTTACCGACTTTGAAGTCAGGAAAAGAGATTTGATAAAATTTCTGTTTTAAAAATAATTTGTTGACCTTGATGTGGATATTTAGCTCTAGAGGCTTTTGGTGTGTTCTAGCGTATGGGATGCAGGCAAAGAATTGCTTTCCTGTAGCTCATATAATGAAAGACTCGAATGTTCTATTATAAATTAGATTTACTGTTCTATGTCTAAGCAAATGGTTTTGGGTTAGATTTAGGATTGTTTTAAAGACAGAAAAGTAGTAATTGAAATACTAGTTAGTTGAACTTAGTTCTGCCTTAGAAATCCAGTAGAGATGTGATGTCTTTTAACAGGCTTGCTGTAGTGAGAGATGGGCGTCAAGCCCTGTGGCTACGCTTGAGAGTCACATGTTGTCTCTTTAGTGACTTCCTAAAGTTTTTTCTTCTTCTAAGGCAGTTGTTGAATTTCAGTGTGAAAGTGTATGGCAGACCTAAACTTTTCCAAGTAGATATCATCCAGAAAAATTGAGCCTTTGAGATTTGATTAATGGTCTCACTTTGTAAAATTTGTTTGTCATTCTTTTTTTAGTAGGTGATCATATAGGCATTACTTAGCTTCTTTTATAAGGGCTGGCTCTCCTGGTAACTTAGCTTCCAAGCTGAGCAGTCATGAATGTTCATAGGGGAGAGTGTGTTTCCTCTCCAGCTGTAGTTGTGAGATAAATCATCCTGTAGCTCAGACTCACACAGAAAATGTCTGCGCATTTGTCATTCAGTCCTTTGATGCTTCACGCTCAGGACTTCTGAGTGTCTGCTTCATACTAGGCACTGTGCTGCGTACAGATGCAAATAAAAGGGAGACTTGGTTCTTGCCCTCAAGCTGGAAGACTGCTCCTCAGAACTGTTTGTGGCAAGGCATAGGACACATGGCCTGGCCTCGGTGCTGGGCAGAAGTGAACTGTGGGACTTTATATAGGGAAGAGTGTAGAGTTCCCGAGTGGTCTCCAGCTGTCTGCTGAGTTCCCTGTGTCACACCCTCTGTGCAGCACTCTGCTTACTGTGTTTCTGTTTGTTTTCTCTACTGGACAGCATGAAGTGTAGCGCAGAAACAGTGTCTACCATTGTGTGTGCTTTCTAATGCAAATGTATTTTATTTGAAATAAAAAACACTAACAGCTTTCCCTTACACACTGCTTGACTAGATTGCTGAGTAAAAAGAAAGATGAAGCAAAACTTCATTTTGTTTTTATTTGTATTTGAGAGAAGGTAGGAAAAACCAAAAACTACTTTGGTTTTTCAAAAACTGATCTCTCCTGAGGTCTGTTATCCAAGTGTAAGCAGTATAAATGAATCTACCATTACTGGGTTGTTACAGGTCATATCATGCTACCTGCACCTTCTGAGATCACACATATACCTACCAATGTACCTGGGGAGGTTGCTATAGTGTGGTTACATATGAGTCCATGGTGGGCAGGTAGATGGAAGAAGAGTAATTTGGAACAAGTTTTACATACAGTTTAATGAAGACACTAGCATTCCCTTAAGAACAGGCTGTGGCAGAAAGACTGCTGTGCTGTTTTCATCTCAGCTGTGTGAGTACACAGCTGCCTGATCCACACAGCTGCATGGAGGGAAACCCTGCCAAAAAGTATTAAAACACATTAGCAGCATCTGCATTATCTACAGTAAATTTTGAATATTAAACAATGGGAAAAATTTATAAAACTGCCGACATATATGGCTACCATGGAAGTAAATGGGAGGGGACAGCATGGGAATGAAAATAAGCAATCATTAACATGCAGGGTATGTGCTTCAAGTCTTTGGATTAATGACTAGTATCTCAAGGAGCTGCTGTTGTGGAATTTCCGGGAAACTTTCTTTACATCCCAATAGGGACCTCCAAAAGCCCTAACCCAAGGGTCTGAAACCAGCTATGAGATGCTGTGAAGCAGCCTTCCCAGCTGTCCTAACGCTGCGAACCTTCAGTGCAGTTCCTCGAGCTGTGTGACCCCAACCATAAAGTTATCTTGTTACTCCTTTATAACTGTAGTGTTTCTACTGTTACTCATTGTAATGTAAATGCCTGCTAGGCAGGATATCTGATAAGCGACCACCAAAGGGGTCTCCCAGACAGAAGCCTTCAGAGGGAAAAGGAGGAATGCGCAAGGCAGTCTGTGCTGTAGCCTCTTTAGCAGCTGAGGGTCAGTAGAAGCCACTAATGTACCAGAAGAGCTTTGAGCACTGCTGAGTGGCTTCTTTGTACAAAACAGTAACAGGACTTCACGCCTAGGGAACTTTGTCAACAGTAAAATGACTTAGATTGATTTGACATTAAATGTAGCAGAATTGTTTTTAAAAACTAACAAGTACATATAGTGACAATAGAAAATTATGAGGCAGAGAACACACACAGTCAAGACTTTACTTTAGTTTCAACCGTGTTATCCCACAATGTTGGAAGATGCCTTTTTAATGGTTCTTTTCAATTGACTATGTGACGGAGTTATAGTAGGCCAAGTTAAAAGTGGACCCCACATGGTTACATTGTACAAGCTGTGAAGGTTTTAAACCTGTGACAAGTGACAGAAGGGAAAATTTACTCATTGCAAGAAAATCCTCACGATTCAGAGTGCTACAAGCACTTAAAACCCATTTACCTCTCCTGGACTTTCTCAGCCTGCCCAGTCTCTACCAGGAGCTGCCATATGTTCTTAGGCTGGTCACTCTGTAGCTGAAATATATTTATGGAGAGGCTCAGTTGCAGTACCATGACAGGCAAATTTCTTGTTAAACACCTTCATTAGTTATTTTGTTTTTGTTTGTTGGTTTGTTTTTGTTTTGTGATCATCAGCAATTGCTTGGTCAGGAGTAAGACTCTTCCTGCTGTTTCGTTGAAGTCTTACATGGATCTAATTCTCTGTGCCAGCGGGAAACGGGTCATCACCCTTACTTGCATCAGCAAAGAGGCCAAAAGAGGATCTTCTGGATAGTGTGCAGACCATAAGATTCCTTTTCTTTGCTTCAAGGTTGTACTGGCTAGTTTTGTGTCAACTTGACACAGCTGGAGTTATCACAGAGAAAGGAGCTTCAGTTGAGGAAATGCCTCCATGAGATCCAACTGTAAGGCATTTTCTCAATTAGTGATCAAGGGGGAAAGGCCCCTTGTGGGTGGGACCATCTCTGGGCTGGCAGTCTTGGGTTCTATAAGAGAGCAGGCTGAGCAAGCCAGGGGAAGCAAGCCAGTAAAGAACATCCCCCCATGGCTTCTGCATCAGCTCCTGCTTTCTGACCTGCTTGAGTTCCAGTCCTGACTTCCTTTGGTGATGAACAGCTGTATGGAAGTGTAAGCTGAATAAACCTTTTCCTCCCCAACTTGCTTCTTGGTCATGATGTTTGTGCAGGAATAGAAACCCTGACTAAGACAAAGGTTGAGGCAGCTGCCTCCTAAGTGACCAGGGCCTATTAACTCTGTTAACAATAGGAAAATGTCACTCGTTTATTGTTTATAAGTCACTTATTCATTGTATGACTGTAACAAGTTAAGGCTTTTCTCTTTACTTGCTGGAGATTCCTCCGTAGTTAGCTTTCTGTACTCTATGACTTTAAAAAAAAAACTCCTCAGCAGTGTGGACTTCATTAAAATCAGTTATTGAATCCTATACCCCTGTATGACTAAAATTGCCATCTTCATAATGTACTAGAATCTAGCTACCTGGGTTGTAGGTAGTGTGGTTAATGATGGCGAACTTCCACTCTGTCTAGTCACCATTGCAGAACCTTTAAGACTGAAACCTGTGGCTTTCAGTCCATGTCACAATAGTCTTCTGCCTGTCTTCATTTTGGCATAAATAGTACAGGAGTCATTGGTGTAAATCTTTCCCATGTACTTGTATTGTAGAACACAGTCACAAATCCTGGGTCATCAAACCTCCAGCTCTTCCTCTGGTTGGGGGGAAGGTCACTTGATTCTTTCTGTAAGTGATCAAACTTAAAGGGGACTTGTTCCATAGATGCAAAACTCTGAAAGTATGTAGATCACCACGCTCTGTCATCAAAGCCTGCTCTGTGTTTCCCTGCATCTTCATCATTATTAACTGACCCATGTTATACTGGGTGTATGAAAGAGTCCACGCTACCGCCTCGCTGGCAAGAACGGACATGGACTCCAGAATCCTTCTGCAGCAAACTTTTATTACATCATGAGGAGGAAAACGGCGAGCCCAAGATGGGTCCCACTTATATACACCTCAGTGAGACGTGTGTCGTCAGGATTGGCTGACTGCCCATTACCTCAAGTTATGCCCTGGGATAGGCGGTGACTTACGTGGCTTTGTAACAAGCGCATGCGCACTGAACTTGTTTGCTTGTCCCAGGCTGGGGGTGGTGACAGGATGTCGGCACCATCTTGGAATGGCGGCAGAACCAGCTCGGGCGTGGCTCTCTACATCTCCCCCTTTCTATTTTATTTAAAGGTCTGGCCTAGAGACGAGCAGTACATAGTCGTTGCCAGGATATGGAGTTTCCGATACCCTTTTGCCGGGAGTGTCAGTGATCAAGGGCACAATTTTTATGGCATCTTTTCACCCTACCAGGTGCAATGGATCAAGTCCTCTGGGTGCAAGGGCTGAAAAGTAAAAGGAGGGCACCACCATGATGTGTTGTCACTAGCCTTACCCGTCATTGGGAAAACTTCTTGCCACTAGGTCCCTGTTTTAGGTTGGTCTAGTGTGCACCTTCATGAAATGGCCAGGCAACAACTTCTCTGCAAAATTACTCTAGAGCGAGTGCCAATTTTTAACCTTTATGATTTTAACATGCTGAGCCACATATTGGGAGAGGCTCCTTGTTCTAGTGCTGCGAGCGCTTGAGCAATCACCACTTTGTCACGTTTTTGTTGGGTTCTGAGCTTGCAAACCACCCAAAACAGAAGCACAACACCACAGCTGAGGGTAATGCCAAATAAGGCAACTCCCACCCACTCCTTAAAGAAAGAAAAGGCTAAGGATATCCAGGAAGAGAAGTCCCCAAAGGTAATGGGTTTCAGCTGAGTCCCACTGAGTCACCCAATCTGCAAGAGAAGCCTTGTTGAAGAGTTGTTCTGCCTTCAACGACCAATTCCCTCTGAGATAGTCCAACAGAAGACGGCTTCATCCTGCGATTCCATAGGATCGTCAATGTCAGCAGAATGAGTAGAACCGGTCGTTGGGAGGTCCATCTGGGAATCATCTTCACGTGCCAAGATTCTTCGTGTCAGTCGTTCTGGCAACCAAAATGGATTGTCTTCTTCCTGTGGGAAAACACAAACAGCTCCCCTGGATCTTATTAAAATAGGATCCGGGCCTTTCCATTGACCAGTCAAGACATCTCTCCATTTCACCATCTCCTTTGGCCTGTTAGGCTCCAGACAATGATGGTCTGCTGCCGTATGGCCTTGACTGTCAAGATTTTAAAAATTAAGTGTAAAGAGAGCCATAGAAACGGTTGCCCTTGGCACTGAGGGTAGAGCCTCCTCAACTCCCCATTCTTGTTTCATTAAACAAGATCTGAGAGTGCGATGGGCTCGTTCTGTGATGCCCTGTCCTTGGGGATTATATGGGAGGCCAGTCAAGTGAATTACCTCCATTTGTTAAAAGTCCAAAGTTCAAGGTCTCTTCTGAGATTCATTCAACTAATTAACTGTAAACTCCAAAGCAAGGCAGGAGACCAGTTGTGCTAACTCCAAACTCTGCATCTCCATAGCTGATGTCAAAGCAGTTTTCAGATCTCCATTCCTTTTTCATCTTTGTTGACTGCAACAAACTGCTTTCACCTGGGCTAGTTCCACTCCCTGTTAGCAGCTTTCCTCAGCATGTATCCCATGGCTCTGGCATCTTTAACATCTTTGAGTCTAGCACTCTAAGCTCAGGTTGATCCACTCCACTACGGCTGCTGTTCTTGGTGGTCATTTCATGGTACTGGCATCTCCAAAATGCTGCTGTTCCTAGGCCATCAATTGCAACTGAGGCTGCACCTTCACCAATGGCCTTCCATGGCCTCTCACAGTGCTTCCGTGGCCTCAGCTGCTCTGCATGATCCCTTCATGCCTTCAAAACCAGTACCACCTGGGTGGCTCTTACACATTACCAAGTCCCGGTGTAGCATGAGGTACAACCTTGGCTATCTCTGGAACACAGCTTCTTTGTGCTCCCAGAAAACAACTCCCAGATTTCAACTCAGTGATGCTGGTCTCTTCTTAATCATTGCTAATGTCTTAGCTCCAGCTAACCAGCATCAATTGTCCCAGTAGTTGCTTCCATTTTTAACTCTAGAGCCAGAGCCACATGGCTAAAGCTGCCGAGTTCTGCTGCTTACAGGAACTTGAACATGATCCCCTTGTACTATTACTTTATCACTCACTTTATGTTTTCTAAATCCTTCACTGCCTAAGCTTGGCTATCCTGGTTCTTGCTCTATAGATTGACCTTGAACACAGAGATCAGCATGCCTGTCTCCTGGGATTAAAGGTGTGTACAACCACTCCTGGATCTAAATTTAGCTGGGTAGGATCTTTCCCCAAGGTCCCACTCCCTTAATCTGTTATCTCTTAGAACACAGTATTTTTCTCCATTTCACTTCCTGGTACCCCTTTAATACTCGAACCATATCTTTTATATTTTTCCTTTCTAAGCTTGCTATGCTTGTTCAAATTTCTCTTCATGAGACTTAACCAGAGAACAAAGTCTCTGCTGGGCTTTTTTGAAACTTCCTTTGGCCTAGTGGCCTAGCTTTCTGCTCTGCTCCAATGCCACGTGCTGCTGTTTAAGGCTGCTCTAAACCTGGGCAGACATTTTAAAGTTAACTTTTTCAAAACCCTTGTTACATCCTTTGATCATACCCATTAATTGTAAACCTTTATCTTATGACTAATACCCATAGCATGTATTTTTACCTTTAAGACTGGTCAGGAATCTGAATCACGTGGTGAAACTTGTCTCATAAAACCGACAATTAAAAAACTTTTACCTTTTCTAGCCACAATTTCAAGATAAAGAACACTCTGCCAATTCTTAGACCCAATTGCAGCGAACCTTCTAGGAAAATTCCTTCAGGAACAAACACCCTTAGTCTTCCATCCCCGGAGCTAAGAAGTTAACAATATATATTACCATACCTTCCTCCGGCGCAAGGCCACTTGGGCAAACCTGCCTGCCTTTCTTTAGCCTCTGTGGAGGCTCATACTAAAATTAAGAAGTCAGAGACCAATAGACATGCTTTTTGTAACCATTTTTCTTTTTTTGACACAGAACACAAAACAGCCAATCATCCAGACAAAACATGAAACACAAATGTAGACAAACGATGCATTGTACATATAAAAAAAAAACTTCTCTGAGTTCCAGAGAGAGAGAATTCACCCAGGCGTGCCCAGGGAACCTCTTTCAAAAATTCACCCTCCTCTCTTCTCTCCCGGATCCAATTACCTTAATTCTCCTAAGAATTCCGTAAGCAGCATTTGTCACAGGCCGAGGAGCCGCGTGGTTCCTATCTCCCGCCTCCTTTTGTTTACGATTCTGCTGTAGCAGCCGTTCATCTAGATGGTATATTTCCTCCTCATAGCGGGCTGCTTCATCTTCTAAGTCCTCCTCTTCAGAGGGAATTAATTCCTCTGACTCAGAGCTACTGAGCTTTAAAGCTTCCAGTTCTCTCTTACCGGATAAAGGGGTTTCTCCGGGTTTTTTTTTTCTCCTCTCTTTTCTGTTTCTCTCCCAAGGGCGTATCCCTTATTTCTCCTTTCTTTTCTGTTTCTCTCCCAAGGGAATCCTTTCCCTTTTTTTCATCTCCTCAGATCCAAGGTCCTTGGAGAGGCCTCTTTGCTTAAGCATGCTTTCCTTTCTCTGAGCTCCTAATATCTCTTTCCACTCTGTTTCAGAATGCGGTCCTATAATTCTTCTAACGCCCCCTGCCCTGCCTTAACTGTCAGGCGGCATTTCTCATCCTCTAAGTATGGTCTCACCAGTCTAAAGAGAACGAGCACTGCCACGACAGCGATGAAGACTTCCACTACACTACTCAACTGGGGGGGGTAAATGATATAAATCAAGACCAAACATACCTCTCAGAGCTTACCCTTGTCCTGCTTGCAGTTCTGAATTCTCTCCGTGGGTGGAGGGTCTTCCTTGGTGCCAGCGATGGTCAATTTCCCAGGTCTTCGGCACCAGCTGAAAGAGTCCACACTACCGCCTCGCAGGCAAGAACGGACGTGGACTCCAGAACCCTTCTGCAGCAAACTTTTATTACATCATGAGGAGGAAGATGGCGAGCCCAAGATGGGTCCCACTTATATACACCTTTTGTGAGGCGTGTGTCGTCAGGATTGGCTGACTGCCCATTACCTCAAGTTACGCCCTGGGATGGGCGGTGACTTACGTGGCTTTGTAACAAGCACATGCGCACTGAACTTGTTTGCTTGTCCCAGGCTGGGGGTGGTGACAGGATGTCGGCGCCATCTTGGAATGGCTGCAGAACCAGCTCGGGCGTGGCTCTCTACAGGTGTATGTGCCCTTTTTAGAGGAGATTGTCATTATTAAGTAGTAGCCAGTCACTGACTACATCATATTTTATTAAACTCCTCTGGGAATGTATAGGTGATAATCTGACATCTGTGCCTGAGGTTGCAGAGGGATGAAGTCTGTCATGTAGGAAAGACATGAATATGATATTTTCATCCATACAGGAATCAGAGAGCTTGCTCAGTGTCTTGACTCTAGACTATGCCAGGGTTGATGGCTCATGCCATGGTGGAAACTAAAGTCATGGATGGTTTAATGGGTAATAAAAATAGCAAACTCAGGAGCTGGAGAGATAGCTCAGTGGTTAAGAGCATTTGCGCCCTTTCAGAGAACTTAGGTTCAATTCCCAATACCCACACGGTAACATGTCTGTAACTCCTTTTCCAGATGAGCTACCACCCTCATCTAGCTTCCATGGGCACCAGGCATGCACATGGTACACATACATTAATGAAGACAAAACATCCATAAATTGAATTCGATTTTGTGAGTGTTATGGGAGAGTACTTTACTTTATCTGTACTGCATTGACCATTTGGGGATCGTAGCTACTTGTCCTGTTGAAGTTGCTTTTCTTTAGTAGAGAACAGTTTAATGTATCAAAGAAATATCACTTCTTTTTTAAAGGGTGCACATGTGTGTATATACGTGTGTGTGTGTGTGTGTGTGTGTGTGTGTGTGTGTGTGTGTGTATACACATGAGTGCAGGTGACTAAGAAGGCCAGAGGTGTCAGATCCCTTTGAAGCTGGAGTTATAGACAGTCTTAAGCCACCTGAAATGGATTTTAGGAACCTAAGTCATACAAGCTCTCAACCTTTGAACCAACTCTTTAGCCCCAAATTTACAATATCTGAAATGGGAGGCAAAAATTGGTCTTGGGCGGGAGGCTGGACGTGGTTGTAAAATGTTTTCCTTGCCCTTTGAAAACTCCTTCTTTTGAGGTGTTTGTCACTCATCTGTACTACTGCTGCCAGTTACTGCTTTTATTTAATCTGTGGCTTGCTTCTCATTTACCAAGAGCATGGACTTCACAATCTCTTGGTTTTTAAGCCAGGCATTCATTTTAGGCAGTTTCCAATTCTGTATGGATAACTATTCATCATCACTGGGCCTCAGAAACCTTCTTTGTTATCTGTAAACTGCTTCCCTGCACTTCATTTGGATACCTCATCTCATTAAGAACCTTGTCATATGAATGATCTGCTCTCTGGTTGCCAGGATAGCTATCAATTCTCTGATCACAGTGTCTTCTTTCTGATTGCCTTTAACACGTTGTTCTCTGCACAGCCACTCATTCGCACTTCATTTCCTTCTTGCCATTCAGGATGACATGGAGCCCAGAACCTTTGCAAGTCTTTGTATCATATCTGCTTGATAAACCCAACTCTCCTCCTCAGTGCTTTCAGCTAAGAATTGAACACTTGGAGAAAGCTATGTAGAAGAATGCTCTAAATTCACTGTCATCTTCAAGTGGGCTGTCAGCAAGACAGTTGTCAGCAAGACAGTCAGACTACATTTCTCTGAACAACTCTCCTTTATGATTCCTGTTTCATTCTTCTATCTGGCTTCTGCACTATCTTCCTCTTCTAATAATAATCTAATCTCATATATCACAATGAAAATAGGAAGTCAGGTATCTCTCTTATCAGGTTTCATCCTCAGCTTATAGTTTGGAGATACTTCATACTGACCTATCTAGGAATCTTGGTAATTTTATTAATTCTAAGTTGTATGTGTGTGAGTGTGTATGTGTGTTATTAGATTATTTTTGTTGTTACTCCTACTGTGACAATATCTGAGAACTTACAAGGAGGAAAGATTTGTTTTGGCTTATGGTGTCAGCGATTCTCAGATCATGGTCAGCAGGCTTTGCTCCTTTGACCTATGACAAGGCAGAGCATTGGGTTAGTATGTATGTGGTACAGCAAAACTTTACATCATGGCAGCCAGGAAGCAGAATGATATAGGAAAGTTCTGAATCTCAATGCTCTTTCAACAGTGTGCCTCTAACAATACCTTTATCTGATTGAGGAAGATCTATTCTTTGTCTCGCATACACAAATTATGTGTGTATGTATGTGTATGTGTGTGTGTGTGTGTGTGTGTGTGTATACTACATACATACACATATATACATATGAAAATACAGTGTGAGCATATACTACTTACATGTGTATTTCTCAAGAGTCTATACATATAAAATAGAAAATTTGATGTCCTTGTTAACTTCAGCTGTCAGCTTCATAAAGTTCAGAGTCATCTGAAGGAATCTTAATTGCGGAATTGCCCAGATCCAATTGGCCTGTGACTTTATTTGTAAAAGATTATGCTGATAGATGATTGATTGCTATGTGAGGGTTCAGCCCACTGAAGGTGGCAGCATCCCTAAACAGGGTGATCTGTGCTTGAAGAAAGCTGGCTAAGCGCGAACCAGAGAGCAAGCCAGTAAGCAGCAGTAGTCTACCATGACTTTTGTCTCCAGCATCATGCTTAAGTTCCTCTTCTTCATTCCACCAATGAAGCTTGTGACCCGAAAGTGAAAGCCATCTTTTGCTTCCCAAGTTCCTTTTGGTCATGCCATTTATCACAGCAGCAAAAAACAAATTAGAACAATGGGCAGTCTGTTAAAAGTTCTTTTTATAGCTATGACTTTTGAATATTTATCTAATATTGACTACCTAGGAAATGGTCAGCTTGATTGTGATATAGTATCATTTTGGATCTTTTATGTAGAAGTGAGTTTTATTTGTTATATTTTGATTTTTTTGACTGTTTTGTTTTCTAATGTTTGAGGTTTATTTATTTATTTTAGTTTCATTGGGATTAGAATATATTTTGAGAGATATTCAGTCTTCAGTGGAAAAGGGGGATTGGTTCAGATAAAGGAGGAGATGGAGGAGAAGTACAGAGGGTCAGGAATTTGAAAGGAGAAGAGTAGCAGTGGGAGAGGGGGAACTGGGGATAGTCACTAGAAATTCCCAGATGCCAGGAACCCAAGAGGTTCCCAGGATGCAACTGGGAAAACATTAGCTGAAATACCCAACAAAGGGGAGCTAGAACCTGTAGAGACCATATACAGTGGATAGGCATGGTCCCCAGTTGATGAATGTGGCCACCCACCCACCTCAAAAATATTAATCCAGAAGTCTTCCTGTCAAAAGGAAGTGCAGGGACAAAGAGTGGAACAGAGATTAAAGGAAAGGCCATCCAGAGACTGTTCCACCTAGGGATCCATCCCATCTGCAGACACCAAACCTAGACACTATTGCTGATGCTAAGAAGCACGTGATGACAGGAGCCTGGTATAGCTGTCCCCTGAGAGGCTCTGCCAGTGCCCGACCAATACAGATGTGGATGCTCGCAGCCAAACATTGGACTGAGCATGGGTACCCCAGTAGAGAATTTAGGGTAAGGACTGAAGGATCTGAAGGGGTTTGCAACCCCATAGGAAGAACAGTTATCAACCAACCAGGCCTTCCAAAGCTCCCAGGGGTTAAACCACCAACCAAAGAATACACATGGGGGACCCCATGGTTCCAGCTGGATATGTAGCAAAGAATTGCCTTATCTGGCATCACTGGTAGGGGAGCTACTGGGTACTATGGAGGCTCGATGACCCAGGGTAGGGGAATGCTAGGGTGCTAAGGCAGGAGTGGGTAGGTGGGTTGGAGAACACCGCATAGAGGCAGGGAAAGGGGACGAAGGGATAGGAGGGTTGTGCAGGGGAAACTGGGAAGGGGGGGATAACATTTGAAATGTCAATAAATAAAATAACCAATAAAAAATGAAAACAAAATTGGACTTGATATATATATTTGGGATACTCGAGTATCACACACACCACTGTGTAGGGGAATAATTGCTCCTGATAAATATCCTGTTGATTTTTGAAGAGTGTATATGCTGTACTTGTTGCTTAGAATGTTTTCCCATTTCTCAAGCATCACACAGTTTTAGATAAAGTTGTCATGATGTGTATCAGTGTTACTTATTTTTATTGATAATATTTTATTGTTAATTATAGCTAAATATTTAAAGTCTTACTGGATCTGTGTGCTTCTTTTCAGTCTGCCAAAGTTCATTTTAAGTACTTCAGGACTTTAAGGCAGATAATTTGTAGATCTTTGTCTTTTACAGTTACTGGTGTCTTTATAATATTTCCCTCTTCAGTTTGTCAAGTATTAGCTCATCTGTTAATTCTTGCTAGCATGTGTATGGCATACTTTCCTCAGTAGGCTTTTAACTTCTCAGTACTTCTAGAATAATTCAGATTTTGCTAGTCAGCTCTAGCACCCTTCATTTTGGAGCGTTTCCGTGTAGACTGAGGTAGTTGGTAATAGATGAGGTTCCGTGCTTGTCCCTTGTTTTTGTGTTTGTCATACAGCCGATCTTTGTGCTGTTTCAGATTTTCCTGTTCAACTCTGTGCACTCACTTGTTGATTTTAAATTTGGTCTTCTCTAATATCAGATTATTACTTTATAAGTTACAATGAATACTAAGTCATGGCCTGCTATTCATCATCCACTAGTTTAGTCTTAGCTGTATTTTTAATTTGGAATATAATTAGAATTCCATGGCTCTTTATTATGATTATTCCTTGCCGTTAATTGGATGCTGAGGATAAAATCAGGTAATAACATATAGTGATTCCTAAGGTTTCCTGAAAACCAGCTGTCTGTCAAGGTCATTGAGTGTCAGAAGATAATGACATTGACTACAGCGGGAAGATCCAGGCCTCTGATGGACACAGACCTTAGGGATCGTTGTGTTTATTGGCAGGGGTATAATGTTGGCCATCTTGAGTGTGGTACTTGGACTGATTTCTAAGTATTTTTGGCATGCTTGTCATCCTCTTTTTTTTTTCTTTGTCACATGATCTGTGATTAACTTTGCTCTAAAGTTGCTCAAACCATATTACTCATGTCTGTGATTGAAAAAAAAAAAAAACAAGATAGACTTGGTATCCTCACAACTGAGTAGCTCTTAAAAGTAAGCTTAAACAGTAGTTAATACATATGAAAATGGGATAATATAAATCATTCTTGATTTTGGAGTATTTTGGAATTAGGGCTTTTGTTTGCTTGTTTGTTTGTTTGTTTTTCATTTCTAGAAGCAGAAACTTAAAGAACTAAAACAGAAAGGGAGGGAGCTTATGCTGGGAACCACCTGTGCCCCTGTCAGTGCGGAGACCACAGGGCCAAGGCCAGTTAGCTTACATAAGAAGATCTGCTCTCAAAACAAAACAAAAAAAAGAAAAAGAAAAGGAAAGCCAGAAAGAAAATATTTTTCAAGTAATTTGAGAGCAAAAGTAGTAAGATTGACTTTAGGCATAATAATATCTGAAATACTATAATTATCCTTATGTCTTTCTTTGTCTCTGCCTCTGTCAACTCTGTCTTAGAATACTAATGTAACCTTTTCTGTTCCTCTGAAGGTGGAGCTGAAATAACTTGAACACTGTTGCCTGGCACAGATGTGCTGCAGGCAGCATCGAAGCAGACAGTAGAGGCTTGGTTTGTGTGTTGGAGCTCATCAGTAGAGTCCAGGAAGGGTGCACTTTGGAGCTTTCCTCTTCTGCCATCACAGAAAGGGAGAAGGGGGCTGAGTCCCCTGTGCTTCCAAGCCTGCTCTATTCTTTACCTCTTTATACCATCCTACTGCTGGTCTCCAGCAAGGACATTCACTGTATGCTCCATCTCAGATAATGCAGCCATCATTCATATACATGAAAACAGCTTTGAACCAAAAAGAGACACCCCAGATACCATCAGTCCCTCTGTCAGTCTCTGGGTATTTGCTCCAGACATTCCTTTATGATACTCACCTTGATTTCTTACAGACTTGGTGCTGAATATTGTTAACTTCCATATTTATACCTTATGTAAAATTATTGAGGGCAGCAGAAAAAAAACCTTGATATTTATATAAACACGCAAATGTAGGCATAGATTTTTTTCAAAACCTACTTTACTTAGGGTTCTTAAATACTTCGACTTTTCTTCTAACTCACTAACCAGAAGTAGGGGGAAAAAAGGTTAAATAGGAAAGGGGTGTTGTGGACCTCTTCAAAAATAGTTCCTTAGGGGGCGATTCCTCTCTCTCTCTCTCTCTCTCTCTCTCTCTCTCTCTCTCTCTCTCTGGTTTTTTGAGACAGGGTTTCTCTAGTCCTGGCTGTCCTGAAACTCACTCTGTAGACCAGGCTGGCCTCAAACTCAGAAATTTGCCTGCCTCTGCCTCCCAAGTGCTGGGATTAAAGGCATGCGCCACTATGCCCGGTATATCCTCTCTTTTTTTGTCAGGATACCAGCAGTGCAGTTCTATAGCAAGCACCAAACCTGAATCAGTAATGGGTAGTAGGATTCAGCAGGAACAGCAAGGCTCCCCCTAATTACAAGTGGCCAGAATATCACAAGAAGTTCTTTGGTGTGTTTCTATAAAGTGAAGACCAACAAAGACCAGTTCAGACCAGCTAAGACCAGCGAAGCGTTACATAGCATAACAGTGCAAGAGCATCCTCTCACTGTCTCTGGAGTTCCATTTATAATCTTCCTAACCACCACGCACCCTCTCAAAACATCACATGACCTCTCACAAGACAGCTTCCAGAAAAATGTTGCGTGACACAACTGAATTGTTAAAGAAACCTTAACTTTCCACTTCACACAAATATACATGCACCCACAAAATTCAGAAGGTGCTACTTCTAGGTATCTAGTATCTAGTCAGACATCCTGTTGGGAATTGCTATGATATTTATAACTTTATCATTGATTCCTTGTTCCTACCAACAGTGTATAAGATAAACTGGGTGTTTTGGCATGGTAGTAGTTCAGACAGTTACTCTTACACCACTGAGAGTTCCATAGTACTTCCTAAGAAATCCTTCTTAAGCTGAAAATATTTTAATTAAGAATGTGTTGAGCACCATGATCACTTCCCTTAACAGTATAGCATATAAGAGTATTGTGAGGTCGGTTAGGAGCTGCACCTTCCTGCCACTGCCTGGCATCTCAGGGAAGTATCTTAGTGCATATTGCCAGCCTGAGAAAAGATGAAAATTCAAAACTTAAAATGTTAGTTTCTACTGAGTGTGTTCCTTTTGCACCCTTACAATTTAAACCTTTGTAAATGAAGGATCATTGGGTTGCTGAAGTCATCTCTGTTTTTGTTGTCAGTATTGACATTTCCAGATGATACACACAAGATTGTGTGGCTCTGCTGCACACCCGCATCCCAGCTTACGGCAGGAAACGATGCCTCACGGATGACGCAGAGACACAAAGGTCTCTCTTGCCTTATTTCAGTGAATGAGGCCGCCAGAGAACCCAGTGGCACTCTCCACTATGTGTCAAGGAGTTTATTATGATGATAGAAACCATCTCTCCCAAGGTCTTAGCTTTATAAAACACAAAGGCAGTCTTTTCCCAGTGAATAAACTCTGGAGCTATAGACCAGTAACTCTAACATGCTTATGTTTTTAACATTGGATAGTTGATATCACACTGTTTTCTAAATGCTATGGTTTCATAGCTATGGTCCACTAGATAGCTGTGGCAGACTTGTTGTTGTTGTATACACAAATGCTGGATCAGTAGCCACAGCTTGGAAGAAAATATAGGAAATGATAAAGCCCAGCAAGAATTAACTCAGCATTAAATATCTATATTATTTTTATATCATAAAAGAGAATAAATATTGATGTAAAAACTCAGTAATGGGGGCTGGTGAGATGGCTCAGCGGGTAAGAGCACCTGACTGCTCTTCCGAAGGTGATGAGTTCAAATCCCAGCAACCACATGGTGGCTTACAACCACCCGTAATGAGATCTGACACCCTCCTCTGGTGCATCTGAAGTCAGCTACAGCATACTTATGAATAATAATAATAATAAAAACGAATCCTTGGACCAGAGAGACCGGCAGGAGCGACCAGGGTCGGCCGGAGCGAGCGGGCGACCCGAGCGAGCAGAGCCGACCGGAGCAAGCAGGGTTGAAGGCACAGATTGATTCATAAGTTAGTATCTGAATGTAAATGGGTTTGAGGAATTCTTTCATATTTTTTAAATGTTTTTAAATTTTATATGTGTTCAAAACAATATAAAGTTAAATCAAAATCTAAAGAGTTCTTTTCATAAATAACTATAAAATTGTAATTAATAAAGCACACCATAGCTGTCTAGACTTTTTCCTTGCAGTACATGAAGGGATGATAATTCTCCCCCCGCCCCTCTGTTTTTTTCAAGACAGGGTTTCTCTGTGTGGCCCTGGCTGTCCTGGAACTCACTCTGTAGATCAGGCTGGCTCAGAATCCGCCTGCCTCTGCCTCCCAAGTGCTGGGATTAAAGGCGTGCGTGCGCCACCACCGCCCGTCCTGGGATGATAATTCTTATGATTTATAATCGTGACTAGTGGAATAGATTAGTGAGGTCTGCTCTTAGCATCTCTGCCCTGCAGTTCACAAACATGTTTTTGCAGTGGAAGAAATCGAATTGTTTGCTGTCCTTAGTGAGCTTGCTTTCCTGTGTGAGCTTTAAGGTTGCAGACCATGGATGGCAGGAGCCGGCACTTGCTAAGCAGCTTGCTGGCTCTTTAGTTTTGAAGCAGGCTCTTATCCTATAGCTCAGGAGGTGGTGTATTCTCTTGCCTCCATTCCTCATATTATTTTTCTTATATTGATTATGTAACTAAGTGAGCTGTTTGGAATTTTTCCCTACTTAATGCTTTGAAATGATCTGCAAACTTCTCATAATTTGTTTTTCTGTGTAAGAATATTGGTGGTTTATTAATCTGTGACTCATCTTTAATAATCTGACATTTCTTTGTGTTTTAATTTTAACTTTTATTTGAATGTTTTGACCTGAAAATTGTATTCATATGCATTCAAATTAGGCCTTGGTAGTGTACTACTTTCATCAGCAGGGTCCTAAGCATCTTCTTAGGTATAGCTAAAATGACCTCGGCATCTATCTCCATTCCCCTCCAGAATGCCTTTCCCTTGCACCTGAGAAAATGCACAGTGTGAATGGGGAGGAAGCACAGTTAACAGTGACAGCAGCTGTAGTCTATACTTAGAGTATTGTGTCGTGTCTGAAAACCCTTTACAATCTAGCTCCTTTGACACAGTGCTGGACTCTCCCAAGGCATCAGAGGAGTCCTGAAATTTCATCTGGACCAGTCTGTACTGCACCATATTTCTCTGTTCTTCCCAGAGGCAGCCTTTCCTCTGGCAACCCTCCTCTCCTTTTGTACTCCCATGACACACAAATGTATCACACTGTGACTGTCATGGGGAGCCTCCTCCCAGATCTTTTGGCAAGAGGTGCTTTGTCCTCCATGTAGTGCCTAGGTCTGATAGATCCTGTGAATCTTCTAAAAACAAGCCCTGGTTCATGTGGCTTCAGAAGCCACCACTGCTCTGTGGAACCCTCATTGAGGCTTGATGAAGCACTTGCCTCCACTAAATACTACTGCAGACCTTGTAACCTGATCCCATCAGCTCTTCCCTCCTGGACCCTTCATTCTGGTCAGCTTATGTGAATTGCTGCTGTTGGCAGATCTAGTTTTAAAATCAACCAGTTTGTCTGTATGTGGTTCCTTCTCTACCTAAGAGCTGTTAGCACCTGCTTTGTTTTGTTTTTTCTTTTGTTTTGTTTCGTTTTGTTTTCAGGTGAGAAAGTAACATGAACTACATGCTAGTAGTATCTTAGGTATCTGTCTAATGGTTTTCAGTCTCAGTTTTCACCTTGATGTTTTACTCAGTTGATGTTTCATCAGCAGGTCCTAAGTGTTTATGTGTTCTAGGCTCTGTAGTAGGAATCAGGAAAGCAAAGATGAACAAATCTGTTGTGAACAGTCAAGTGGTATTTGAAGAAAAATATAGTAAACCTTATTACACCTTCTCATTATAGAAACAACTTTTCTTAATAGTATTATGAAGGATTTCATCTTGCTGTTACTGATAACTGCTACCAACCTTACCAAACAAAATAGATTAAATTGTATAATATTTATAGTAATTCTCCAAGGAATTGTTAGTAGATTCAGATACAATATTGAAATGAAACAAAGGACGGGTAGAGCCATATTTTTTAGTGTTGTATAAACAGGCTTCTGGGAGCAGGAAAATGGAGATTAGTCTGATGGGATGGTCTTTGGGGGTTTTATTACCTAATTTGTGTATATGAAATAATGTTCTTGTGTATTCTTAGATCGTATAAGGGTCTAAATTTGTGTTTTTCATCTGTTGCCCAAGTCTACAGAAATGACAAAAGAATTCGTAGTTCTGAATTTCAATTCTACATAGCCCTATTCTGCCACCTTCTGGTAGACTCCATTTCTTATACTGCTATGCTCTGAATGTCATCTAATTATTCATATCATGTTAGCAGATTGTATTTGGGGATGGGGTACTGCAGATATCAGTCAATTAAACTGTGATCTCATTCTCACTATGAGCCTCAAAGCCTCAGACTGACGTGGTTTTTTTTTTTTTTTTTTGGTTGTAAGATGTGCTTAATGTTATGGGAAGAGAATACATGGTGGTGTGTAGCTGTTTACCACAGGGGTATTTATGTAGGGCTATTTATCACACAACATGCTTATAACTACGTTACCACAATTCTGAAGTTCTTTCAGATGTTACCTGATATTAAAACTGTCAAATTTATTATCTATTCATCACAGTCCCAATAAAAATAACTTGGAAATTAGTATAGACATGAAAGTTGATAAAGCAGTGCAAAATTCTAATACAGAAACTAATGTTGTGTGTGCTAATTTTTAGTTGGAACTTTAAAATAGAATGAAAATAAAATCAGAAAATCTTAGTGCTCTTTATCCCTGGTTTTGTGGCACCTTGATATGTTTTCACATTTACAAAGTATTTCCAAGTTACTAAAAACATTTATGGAAAAAAAGTTGGGGGCTTAGCTTTGTGATTGGAGTATATATGTAGCAAGTAGGTGGCCTAGATAGATGGATGAAGGGAGAGAGAGAGACTTTTGAAAATACTGTTTGCTTATTTAAAATAGATAAATTGAAAATAGTGGAATGCAGTATCCTAAAGTAGTATTTGCTCTACTGAGGACCAAGAAATGCCCTATAAGGGCTGAGCAGATAGTTCACTCGGTCAAGTTTGAGGCTATGACTTCAATCTCCAAAGATTATTTTGTTCCCCCTTCTAAGTGGGGTTGAAACATCCATACTTTGGCCTTTCTTCTTGTTAAGCTTCATAGAGTCTGTGAATTATATGGTGTGTATTCTGAGCTTTGGGGCTAATATTCACTTATCAGTGAGTATATACCATGTGTACCCTCTTGGGTCTGAGTTACCTCACTCAGGATGAAATTTTCTAGTTCAGTCTGTTTGCCTGCAAAATTCTTGAATTCATCATTTTTAATAGTATTCCATTGTGTAAATGTACCACATTTTCTATATTCATTCTTCTGTCGAGGGACATCTGGGTTGTTTCCAGCTTCTGGCTATTATAAGTAAGGCTGCTGTGAGCATAGTGGAGCACATGTTCTTATTATATGTTGGAGCTTCTTTGGGGTATATGCCCAGGAGTGGTATAGCCGGGTCTTCAAGTAGAACTATTTACAATTTTTGAGAAACCACCAGACTGATTTCCAGAGTGGTTATAACCCCGTCAGCAATGAGGAGTGTGCCTCTTTCTCCACATCTTCTCCAGCATCTACTGGTTTTGTTCTTATTCTGATTGGTGTAAGATCAGGGTTGTTTTGATTTGCATTTCTCTGATGACTAAGAATGTTGAACTTTCTTTAGGTACTTCTTGGCCATTTGAGATTCCTCAGTTGAGAATTCTCTGTTTAGCATTTTTTAAATTGGGTTCTTTGGGTTTTTTGGAGGTTAGCTTCTAGAGTTCTTTATATATTTTGGATATTAACCCCTAATCAGATGTGGGGTTGGTAAATTCTCCCTATTAACTGTGTCTTTTGCCTTACAGAAGCTTTTTCAGTTTCATGAGCTTCTATTTGTCAATTCTTGATCTTAGAGTGTGAGCCATTGGAGTTCTGTTCAGGAAATGTTCCCAGGGCACTAAGTTTGAGGTTTGTTTTGTTTTGTTTTGTTTTGTTTTGTTGTTTTCCTACTTTCTCTTCTATTAGATTCACTGTGTCTGGTTTTATGTTTAGGTTCTTGATCCACTTAGATTTGAGCTTTGTTCAAGGTGACAAATATAGATCTATTTTCATTTTTCTACACTCAGACTACCAGTGAGATCAGCACCATTTATAGAAGATGCTTTCTTTTCTCTATTACATGTTTTGGCTTCTTTGTCAAAGATCAAGTGTACATAAGTGTATGGGTTTATTTCTGGGTCTTCAGTTCTAGTCTATTGATCAGCCTATCTGTCGTTGTACCAGTTCCATGCAGTTTGTTTCCCTGATCTTGATTTCAAATATTGTTGTTCAATAAAAGGGAAGCATGGGCCTTGGAGAAAGTGCTGGATCTAAGGCTTGGGCAGGGAATATGCTAAATGAGCTGGAGGTACCTGATTACTAGAGAAAGTGAGGATGTGTTTAGACATGTGCGTGCTTGAGCATACATACACAAAATGAGGCACATCACAGGGACACAGAGGCAATCAGAAGAACTTCCAGTGGCCAGAGTGTGGATAAATAATATGGTGTTGAATTAGAGCCCAAAGTATAAATATATGAGTTGATGACTTAGTACCTCAGTGGGGGCAAAGACCCACACTACCTGTACAGACCAATTAAATTACACTTGGCCCTCAGGGAGGTCAAGTATAGCTCCTTAAGTGTGTTGTTCATAGTCACTTCCTTGCACAGACTATAGTATGGAAAGCTGGGGTGACAGAAGTATTCTAACGCTCAGTACTACCTACAGGAAATGGTCAAGGTATCTGCAGTGATGAGCTACACTGAAAACACAGCCAGTTCTAGCTGAGGGATATTTTACAGTGTAAGTAACCAGTGCTTTCTGAATTTCTAAGGGGCGGGGGTGGGAATGGGAGTGGAGGAAAATCTAGAGATTGTCCCAGCCAGAAGAAGCGTAAAGAGATGGAGTGTGGCATCCTGAGTGGAATCCTGGAGCAGAAAGGACACTAGATAAAACCAGTGAGCTGGTTAACATTAGTGCGTCAATAACAGTTGACTAATTATAAAAAGCCACCACATAAAAGCAAAGCAAGATGTCATAGGATTTATGTAGCATTGTATATCTCAATCTATTGTACAATAAAATCTTAGTGTAATGAAAGAAATTCTGATATGTAAAAGTCTATAGAATGCAAATTATCTACATTGTCAAAAGCTCTGCTTGCCTGGGAATTTTGAGTGGTAGGAGGGAGAAATAGTGAGGAACTGTGGGAAAAGCTACAAAGGCAAGGAGTGCTCTCTCATCGTCTTCACGTGGCACGTGATCTTATTGTTGTATTTGTACAACAATGAAGACAAATTAAACTAGTGTACTCACCTCAAAGATGGGTCATTTCTAGCATGTCAAGTCTGTTCATTAAAACATAAGGAGAACAGCAGAAAAGAAATTATAGACCTAAATCTAATTTTGCCAACAATCATATTAAATATAAATACTCTTTACAAGATTCAGCAATGTGCTTTTTTTCTTGTCTATTGAATATTTTGGAGAAGATTGTTTAAAATCAGGAGGGGGGGAGAATATACCATATAAATACTGTTACACTTAATCCCATCTTGACAAATCAAGAATTACCTAAGTAACAAAGCTCTTGTGATGTTTCTGAGGTAGGTCCTAATTGATTCTGTGCAGTCCCCATCAAAGTTCCAGTGAAAAACTAGTCTTGAAAAACTAGTCTTCAAAAGACTAGAAAAAATAATTTTAAAATGTATATGAAACAAGGTAGGAGCTAGACAAAGTGGTCCTTAGGAGAATAACTATACATTGAAATTTACTTTGGCTCCAAAACAATGAAATATGTAGACAAATTATATGCAGCTGTAAACTTATATCAAGTGATGTGTTTTGGTTGTTCTTATAAGTATTTTAGTTTATAATCTGTGCTTGTTTGTAAGTGGAGGTGAGTATGGGCATAAACTGCCCAACTAGAGAGAGCAGGAGTTGTGAAGATGTGGAGAGAGTGAGGAAGAACAAGTGTGGCATGAAAGCACAGAGGAGATGAGAGACCAAAGAAACAAGATGGGGTCGGGGTATAGAAGCAGATGGGAGAGGCAGCAAAAACAAGGTTTGTTGGAAAATGCCATGGTGAAACCTAATGGTGGAGATGCTGGTTAACTTGAAAATAAAACACAGAGCAAATAATTAAGCAAAATCCAGGCTATAGAATTTAATAAGCAACACTATTACATTAGCGTTCTTCAGAGAAACAGAATCAATATAAAACGTGAAGTGGTCATGCAAAGAAGGTGAGGTTTGCCACCATGAAGAGAGTCTGTGAGAGGCTAATGGTGAAGACCCCAGCAGATTTGAGATGCCAGTACTATAGGATGACCACCAAGAACAACAGAAGCAGTGGAGTCAACCAGAGCCTAGAGTGCTACAGAGGACAGAGCTGGAGATGTGACCCCCCAGCCCTTTGGAGGAGCCCAGATGATCATGTGTGGATCCTAGACATTGGAACAGGAAGCTCTGAAGTTGAAGTTGACTTGGAGACCCAAGATGTTCAAGATGCTAGAGCCATGGGCTATCTGCTGAGGAAAGCTGCTAACAGGGAGTGGAACCAGATCACAAGAAAGAAGTTTGTTGCAGTCAACAAAGATGAAAAAGGAGTTGGAGATCTGCAGACCATTTTGCCATCAGACTCGGAGATGTAGAGCTTAGAGTTTGCCCAGGGAATTTCCTGTCATGCCTTGGGGATTACAGTTAAGTGATTGGATGAATCACAGAAGAAACTTTGAACTTTGGACTTTTAACATTTTTCAGACTCCTATAGACTATGGGAACTTTGGAAGTTGGACTAAATGTATTTTTTTTTATTATACTTTGGCTAGGTATAACACACCCCCCCCACACACACACATACACACTCATGTGTTTGAAGACGCCAATGGGGACTATGGAGTGGAATCTGATGGTATGAATATGCTTGGTCCAGGGGGTGGTACCATTAGAAGGTGAGGCCTTGTTGGAGTAGTTGTGTCACTGTGCGTGTGGGCTTTAAGACCCTCATCCTATCTCCCTGGAAGACAGTCTTTTCCTGTTCCTTCAGAACAAGATATAGAATTGTCAGCTCCTCCTACACCATGCCTGCCCTGGATACTGCCATGTTCCCCCTCTTGATGATAATGGACTGAACCTCTGAACCTGTAAGCCAGCCCCAATTAAATGTTGTCCTTAGAAGAATTGCCTTGGTCATGGTGTCTGTTCACAGCAGTAAAACCCTAACACACACACACACACACACACACACACACACACACACACACACAGTGCAGAACAGTAATGGAGTGGGAGTTAGAAGATTTACACTGTAAGGTTTTAAGTTGACTGGCAATTCTGCAGCTTCCAAGTCAGTATGGTATATGAAGGGATTTGGCACAAGTTGATAAAATAAAAGACCTAGGACCCAGGAGTAGATACACATATTCTGCTACCTGAATTTTAATAGGTGCAAATGAAGTTTAATTGTAAATGGATATGTACATTGTTATGAATCTACAGAATGGGATACTTACTAAAAGTGTGAGCTATTCAGACTATGTAGATAAATTCCAGTCACTGCTATGCTACATGAATTTCACTTGCTGTGTAAAGCCATATTTGTATAAAAGGTCATGGCTGTGTCATTTGTCCTCCACGTGAAAGCAACGTCATTACATGCTAAATATGATCACATGTCTTCCTTAACATTCAGACTTCTGTACATAATTTTGCTAGGCCCCGGTGTGTTTGCAAACATAGATATGGACACGAAACTGAAAGGCTTCAAGGTGATCGACCATCTGAAGGGAAGCAAGAGTCTCAGACCCTTGGCAGTAGGTCCAGCAGCCCATCATGCCCACCACTTTCACCTCCCTTCCCAGCCACGAAAAACTGAAACTGACTCAAAAGGCCCTTCTGGAGAGTCAGCTTAAGCAGCCTAAGAAACTGACTCAAAAGGCCCTTCTGGAGACTCAGCTTAAGCAGCCTAAGGGCTGTTTCTTCTTCTTGCAGTGGGCGTGGTGAGATGAGCATGGTGCCATAGTCCTGCTGTCCCAGTGCTCAGGGACTCTGAGACAAGGGGATCTCAAACTCCAGGCCAGCCTTAGCAACATAACAAAGTCCTGTCTCAAAATACAGTGTTTGAAATATCTGAAAATAAATCTTGTTGGTACAGTACTTGTTTATAATGTTTGAGACCCCTGGTTGAGTCCCCAAATAGCATTGAGCTGGGTGTTGGGAATCACTTTATACCGGTGCTGTTATTCATTTGTAAAGACTTTAGTAGCCTTAATATCACAAATGCAGATCTTACATATGGTAAAGTATTTAGCAAATATATTGCTGATATTTTCTATTAAATATGCAGATGCGTGCAGGCCTGTATACCGTGTGTGTGTGTGTGTGTGTGTGTGTGTGTGTGTGTGTGTGTATTCCATCTCTTGGCATTCACAGCAAGTTTACCTTCAAAAACTGCTCTTGTTTCTTGTAATCCCAGTTTAGTTGGAGCTGCAGTTGTTTCTTTCAGGCAGTAGATGCCAGCAGAGTTCTTTTAAACTAAAAAGCAAGTCTCTGGCACCACCATAGCAATCAATAGCTTCCTGGTCACACTACCTCAGACAGATATTTTAAAAATTAAATATTCTATGTTCTGCAAGGTCTTTTGAACAGAAGGAACCAGTTTTATTACCATCAACAAAAAGCTATCAAACAGCATTTTCAAGATACCCAGTTTAAGTTTTCCTTTTTGCTATAATAATTTTAAATCTTATGTGTTTTAGTTAAGTGAATCCCAGTGTTATTTTTGGAATGTGGGACTTTAAGCAATATCAAACATAAGTCTGGCTAGATGTCTGTTAAAAAGCATAATAGCTGACATACTATATGTTTGGTAAGGAAGCACCATGGGAGTCTTCTCTGGGGAGGCCCATGCAGCAGGGAGGGATGCAGGAGCGTTTTCGGAAATCTACATTTGCATTTAATGAACGGAAAAGAATGAAGACAAACTTTGACTGTAGAAACCATGAAAAGTCCAATAATATCACTTTTATTATTAACTGTATAAATTACTTAGTGCTTACTAGTTTATTTACAGTTAGAGTCCTGTTGTTAACAATAATGTTTTCTAGTATTTGGTGATTTTACTTAGACCTTTGGAATGCTAAAAGTAATGCTTATATGCTTTGTTAATCTTATAATATGTAATAATATGCATATATGTAATCATGTGCTCATGAATTCAAATAATACAACAGGAGCACAAGCTGATAAACAGCCAGTATTAGTGTGACATGACAAGGGTCGTAGAAGCAGAACAGCTTCTTTCCTATGTAGCAGTTATGTAGCAGTGCTCTGCTGACAGTGACTCTGTGCTCAGCATGACAGTGAGCAGAACTTTGTCAGGAGAGACAGTCAAGGGAACTGAATGCTTTCATCTGTTTTTTGCCTACTGGTCACTCTGTGCTCTAGACACATTTAGACTCTGCAGCCTCCTAGTCTTTCTGTTTTGTGTAAGATATCTCCACGTGTTAATAGATCACTGATTATACACAGTTGATGATTTTAAGAGCAGCACCTTGTAAGGTCTAACGGTCGGTCCAATAGGTCCTGCTGCCTACTTGTCTACCCTGGTTGTATTACTCCAGAGAGTCACCGCAAGGCAGAGCTTTCTGCTCAGGCTTTCCCTGGCAGGCCTGCCTGTGACCTGCCTGGGGGCTGCTCTAGTGTCGCTACATTACTGCTTATTTTATTTAACATTATTGTTCTTATTTATTGCATTAAAATAGTTAACAGGAAATAGGAACTCAGATATATTTCAGAAAGACTTTTTAAACGTCTTTCCCTTTCTTTTCCCTCTTTTCTTTTCTTTGAACTTCCAAAGAGAGAAACCATAAATTTCTGACACACATGATGTAGACAAGTTCTCAAAATCCTTCTTAAATGCCACAAGTACCTTTATCATGCAAACTGGACATGGTATTTGTTTGTTTGTTTGTTTTATTGTATGTGATGTTTCGAAGAGATCATTAAATTAGGATTCTTTAATCCATTAAGACTGCCTTCTGTCTTAATGTGTTAGGGGTTTAACAATCATTAGTCAAGCAACAGGGACTCTTTTCTCTCAACTAAAATTTCTTGGTATGGCTAATAGCCTATAAAATTATAATAATATGGTTACCATATGATTTCATAATTTAAATCTGATTTTTTCCTCATGTTTTCCAAATATTAGAATGTTTTCAAATGTACTATTTATAAACAGGCACATATCTATAAATAAATTTATTAGGCAATACTGGTATGTTGTTTCTATAATTTCCATATGTATTAGCCTTGAGTCAGTGAGTTACCAACTTTGAGTCCTTTAAAATTGTGAAATTAGTTCAGATTTTTTCTTAGTTATGACATGTTATTCATTGGTATCTTTTCATACTAATGTTAATGAAAAGTTAACTACTTATAAAGATTCAGTCTGTCAGCTGACTTCCTGTAAACTAATTCTAGCGTGTTACTATTTGGCCTCTGGTTATTTGCATGGGGTTGTAATACATGTTTAACTAGTTTTCCATATTGTCAAAAAACCTTTTTATCCTTCTCTGTATATGAACCTTTATAGTTACTGTGCTCATCCTCAGGTATATTAGTATCAGAACACTCAAACCTAGAACCTTTAGCAGATACTGCAAGTTTTAAAGTATGTATCTCTAGCAGAGATGAGGAGTTTCGCTAAGAAAGGCGCACTAATGTGCTGTTTTATATTAACAGGAAACAGCCGCAGTGGTGGTTTGCAAACCCTGCTGACAGGAAGTTTAACACATGCATAGCTCTTAGCTTCTTGGTAGGAAGTTGAGCTCCTTCTGAAAACACTTGCAGTTACTTTAAATTGTAAATGCACGTGAATGGCAGCTCACAAAGAACTGTCCTGTGGCCAGCACAGTGGCCCGCCCACCGCCCTCCAGAAGCTGGAGGGCTTCGCTAGCCGCCTGTTTTACAGGCACTCCAGAGGCACCGCACATGAGCACAGGGCAGCTCTGGAAGATGACGGCCTTCGGGCCTCTGAGCACACTGCCTCATGGGACAGATCCAGTAAGTGGTTTTGTTTTGTTTTATAAGTTGTAATTAGCAGCTTAAGTATTTGGAGTTTTAGGATCAAATGCAAAGAATCCAGTTTTGTCTTTTTGGATTTGCATAAGGATTTTTTATCAAGATAGTGAGAAAGTTCATAAAAAATTAAGTTGAGCTGGTTCGTTCTTTTTTTTTAAATTTTATGCATACCTAGGACAAATATCAATAACAAAATATCAGTGTTATTTTTACTTAATTTCTATTCTATGTCATGTGGTTTTTGTTCTACAGTATAAACAATGATCTGCTTACTTTTACATTTCTTTTATTTATAATTAACCTTATGTTTCAGAAGTGAAAAGAAACATTTATGGACATTGTATCAGGCTTGTCATCTTATTTAATGCTTATGTAAAAGTCACTCCAAGTCTTACAGAAAAGGCCTTCTAATAAAAGCACATTATTCTATGTAAATTTTTAAATATTTGTCAAATGATGAACATCAAAATCTTCCATCCTTGTATTTTATATCATGTATAAAATAGATTAAACAAATTATGTAATATATTGCATATCTTTAGGACCTGTTAAAATGTTCAGACTTACTATTGTGTTAAAATGGTTTGGCATCTCTGATGGCAAGAAGATTAAAGGCTGAGTTCACACATTAACAGTGGTGTGCCTCCATTCCCATGTTAGCTTGGACCCTTCCCAGGGAGTGTGCTTGCGGAGGACTACTAAAAAGCATCCGTTGCCCTTGGCATTAGAGCTTTTCTACTGTGTTTACATGGTCGTTAAATAGAGCTAGGATTTGCCTCCTTGGATTCATGGATTGTAAAGCAGTTAAGTAAGAGAACTCATTTTTAAAATGAAAATGTACATGTAGATGGCTCTGGAGAAGCTCAGGCAACTGTTTTACAATGTCAAACTTGCTTTTTAACTCCTTGAAGTTACTTTAGGGGGATATGAAAAAGGGTGTATTTTTGTACAAAACCGTTTTCATTCAACATATTTTCTCTCTCTCTCTCTCTCTCTCTCTCTCTCTGTATGTTTGTGTGTGTGTTTGTATGTATGTGTGCATGTGTGTCTGCATGTGTGTATATGTATATGTACATGTGTCTGTGTGTGTACATATATGTATGTATGTGTGTCTCTCTGCTATCTGTGACTCTACGCATCTATCTGCTTGTGTGTGTGTGTCTTTATCTCTGTCAGTGTGTTTTCACACAAGATATCACAATGTAGCTGCAGATTCAAGGAAGTAGTAGCTCCTCCTGCCTAGCTTCCTGGGTCTGAGTCTGACCCTGTACCATCATGCCCAACTTCCCAGAAAGATTGCATTACTTCGTGTTATCTTTACTGTAAAGGAAGTTAATACCTGAAGAGTCTCATATCTGTCTCAGTGAACTGCTAAAAACTGAAATAACAGCTCAGTATTCAACTTCTTGTATAACAAAGTCTCCGTGGCCTGGTTCCTGCTCTGTAAATTGCAGTCTTCTAAACCCTTTTGGAGATACTTTTGTGTTCTTTAAAGGTATTTTTAATTTTAAAGGAGGACAGAGTTGATTTTCTGCTTTGGAATAAATATAATGGAATTTAATCATTGGAGGTTCCGTTTGAACTAGACTGAACAGGCCTAAATGTACAAGACCTATATACTTTCTGGAACATGGTTAAATTCAGTGACAGAGTACAGTTTTGTAACACATAATTTCTTTTACAGAAATAGAGTCTAAGAAATACTGGTTTTATCTTTTCTTTTGAAAAGACAAAAACAGGGTACTAGGATCATGGCATACAAACACAATTATGACCAAATGTTAGAGTTCTGTGAAGAATGAGCTGGAGTAAGAAATGGCTAAGGAGCAACTCAAGTGTAGTAAGTGCTCCCCCACCCTCTTCTCCTTTCATATCCTCAAAATGTTCTAATAGACATTGTGACTTCATATGTGAGGAGGAGCCCAGTAAGCATACACTCTGCTATTTCGATGCACAGGAGGGAATGCAGAGAAGAGAAACTGTGATTTTGTCATTTCTGTTTTCTGCAGTTATTTGTTTTGGGTGATGAAAACAGTTCTGTGTTCACATGTGTATGTGCTAAGGAATGGATTTTTAAAAAATACTTGTTTGGAGTCGTGGGTGTAGAAACCAGAGGACAGCTTGCAGGAGTTGGTTTTCTTCTTCCACCATTGTAGGTCCTGGGGATTGAACTCAGGTCATCAGGTTCAGGGACAAATGCCTTTACTCTCTGAGCCATCTCACTAGACCACAGAAGAGCTCTGGCCAGGAGGGAGTTTTCAGGCATTGTTGGATTGTTGGAAGCTACTAAGTGTAGTTTCCGAGCATGACGTGTTGTACCAGAAAATGGAAGGCAGTGTCTCCTGACACACCAAGGGGTGCTGTATCCCAAAGTGCTATTTTAAGAAAAAACTAAGAGTTGAAGTCACAATTTAACAGTTAGGTACATGGACTCTTGAGTAAAGATTGAAGGGTAATTTAGACAAATGGAGTTTTGTTTTTTGAAAAGGTGTTTTGGTTTTATTTTGTTTTGTAATGTGGCTCAGGTTAGCTTTGGACTCCATATGCAGCAGCCTATGCTGGTTTAATTGGCTGTCATCCTCTTGCTTCAACTGAGAATAATAGGCATGCCCCTTTCATCAGATGGAAGATAGGAAATGTAATAAACTTTAATCAAAGGGTTTTTCTTCTCCAGGGATGTTTCTGTAGGAATAAATACAGAGCATCAGCTACAGAGTTGTTTCTAGGGATTTCAGCTTTTACTTTCAAATTAATTAATTAATAGTTCCTGATTGATAAAATATGTCATAGCTATCTCTATGCACACCTAAGTATATCCAGTTATAGTAATAGCACAGAGGAATTCCTTTTGTCCTGACTCAGAATAAATGAAAAAAATTAAATAATAAATAAATTGAAATAAATAATAAATAATAAATAAATTGAAAATAAATAAATTGAAATTTCTCTTTTTAAATATTTTTTATCACAATTGCAGTTATATAAAACTGAAAGTAATCAAAGGTTTGCGTCTTGTGAGCCACTGATTTTCAACATTTAACAATGTCTAAGCTGCAGCATTTTAAAGAGCAAATGTGTTAAGATCTTACAACACTTTACCTGAACTTCCCAAGAAATGCTTGTCAATTTCTTTGTGGATACAAGTTAATTTTAGTGAAGTGCACTCTACAATAAATGCTGTAATGACTTAGGATATGAATTTCCTCAGAACTTGATAGCTCATGTGACTGTCATAGACTGTCATTTTTACCCTTTTGAAGGTCTTTAAACCCAATTTGTTAGTCCGTTGAATTTGTGTAATTGTAACTTCTAAATTATTTTTTAATCTCTTCTGCAACTATTTTACGATCTCATTGATTAAAATCAATTTCTACTCATTAGAAAACTATTTTAATATTTATTATGTCATAGTTTTAAACTGTTTATAGAGGTCAGAGAAATTGTCCAGAGTTAAGAGCACTTACTTGCTCCTCTTGCAGAGGACCTGGCTTCAGTCCGCAGAACCCACAGGACAGTCCACAACCTCCAGAAAATTCTGTTCCAAGATATCCAAAGACCTCTTCAGGCCTTAGGCATTGGGCACACGTGTGCTATACATACATTTTTGTAGGAAAACATTCATACATGTGATACAAAAATAAATCATTTTTAAAACTATGATTGTAAAGATTCTAAATATTATGATTATAAAGATTCTGGGGGAAATTAGAAATCAGAACCAATAGCAGTCAGAAGCAATGTAACACTTAATATTCAGAATGTTAGACTGTAGTAGTAGAAAGCCTATACAGTGTCTCTATCCCTTTCCTGTCCCCTCCCCTTTTCCCCATGTCTGTGTGTGTGATGCTGGGAGTATAATTGAACATGGTGGGTAGGCGAGTGATATTTCCAGCCATATTAACATCATTTTTTAAAATGGCAAATCATAATATAATGACACCTTAGATAAAAGAGCCAAAAGAATCTGTAATATGCAATATCTGTAAAATGCAATTGTGGGGTGATTTAATTTGCTTAGTCTTCTACAAAGAAGTTGGTATAGCTAGCATACTTTCTGTTTGTTTGTGTTGGGTCTTTAATTCAGGCAAACACTATTAAAACTACAGCAAATATGACAGTTTATGATAACCGAATAGTGAATTCCCTGCTTGGCCATATTTGTTCACAATACTCTGATAGGGATTTCCTTTTGCAGTTTCTTCCTGTGTTAAGATTTGCTCATAGATAATATGTCTTTCAGATATTAGCTCTTAACAAGACTATCAAAGTACCCCATTCCTCCATCGTTCGTTCTTATTAGAACCCACAATTCCTTTCTTCATGTTCTGACCATCTTCTGTTTATTTTTAGTAAGACTTCATTTATGGTGTTAGAGCTGTGTTTCTTTTAGTCCTTGTGTTGTGTTTGTCTTTGTTTGATTTTGAACTCTCTGGAAACATAAAGAGTATGGGTTCATTCTGACACACTGTTCTGAGAAAATGCTTTGTTATCTTAATATTTTAGATCCTTTAGACCTATGCTAATGGACTCTTCTAACTTGTTCTATTATGGTGTTTGCAGTTTCTTTGAAAGGATTACAGATATTTAGTAAAAATAGCAAAATACTCACCCACCCCTAGCAAATACTGTATTTCAGTGGTCGGGCATTTAAGTATAAACATTACTTTCCCATTATACCATCTCTTTGATCCAGTTGGAGCTGATCTCCCACTCTTCCCTCAAACTCTAAATACTCAGCTACCTCCTCTTTCTGTTAATTTCTTTTTCTTTTTTAAAAAATTTTTTATTAGATATTTTCTTCCTTTACATTTCAAATGCTATCCTGAAAGTCCCCTATACCCTCCCTCCATCTGCCCCCCTACCCACCCACTCCCACTTCTTGGCCCTGGCGTTCCTCTATACTGGGGCGTATAAAGTTTGCAAGACCAAGACTGCAATTATATAGTATGTAACCTATTGTTTCTGATATCTTCTATCTATGTTGTAGAATATGCAAATAGTTGCTTCCTGCTTATTGCTAAATTATCCTGTGCTGTGTGACAAGAACACATTTGCTTTATCTGTTCTGACTAACAAAAGAATTGTTTCTAGATTGTTTGACTATATGGGTAATGTTATGATAAACATTTAAAAACAAGTCTGAGTGAACAGGGTTTTTAGTAGATATATAGGAGAAGACTGGGAATAAATTGATTGTGTCATATATTTTTATATTTTGAAGAAACAGCCAAGGCTGGAAAGATGCCTCAGCGGTTAAGAGCACTGACCCTTTTTCCAGAGGTTCTGAGTTCAATTCCCAGCAACCACATGGTGACTCACAACCATCTGTAATGGGATCTGATGCCCTCTTCTGGAGTGTATGAAGACAGCATACTCATATACATAAAACAAATATACATATACATAAAATAAATAAATCTTCTTAAAAAGAAGAAGAAACAGCCAGTATACTTTCTCAAAGTCGCTGCCCTGCTTTACCGTCACTTGTACTTCGGAGGAGTGGAGTTCCTTCATGTGCTCATCAGGACTTGGTGGCATCAGTCTTTGGGATGTAGCCAGTTTGAGGTTTAAACTTATGTTTCACAGTAGGTTTTAGTTTCTCTGTCCATAATAACTAGTAGTATTGGTTAATTTTACAATCTCAGAAGCCATTTTTCTATCTTATTTGGACACATATATATTTAAATATTTTATCCACTTTTAAAATTAAAGTGTCTTCTTTTTATTAAACCTTGCTAATCTATTATATATTCTGAGTCCAAATACTTTCTGAAGACTTGTAACTTGCAAACATTTGCTCTCAGCTTCTGGCGTGTCTCATCATTTCTTAAAATAATATCTTTGAAGAAGGAAAGGTCAGCACTTTAATGGAGTCAGTGTTATCTTCCTCTTCCTTTGTGTACTGTGCCTTTTGGGCCAGGCCTCAGGAAATCTTTGTCTTACTGAAACCCATTCATATTTTTAATCTGTGCTTTCTCCTTCAGGCCCATTTTTCAGTTTTATATTTACTGTGAAATATGGACTGAAGTAGTTTTTTTATATGTGTATCTAGTTTTTATTACTTCATTTTTTATGAAAACTTTCCTCCATTGAACTATCTTAATTCCTTTGTCGGAACTCAAGATCTATGACTTGGCAGCTCTGTGTCAGTGAATGATGTATATTTCTTCTTATGCCAGCCATACTGGTTTGGTCACTCAGTTTTGAAATCAAGCAGTGTAATTTCGCTAAATTTGTCCTTTTACCAAAATTACTTTAGCTATTGTGAGGGCTTTGTCTTTTCATATAAATTTCTGAACCAGCTTATCAATTTCTAAAGAAAAGCCTATTGAATTTCTCTAGATGTGGTGTGGGATTCATTGATCAGTTTGTAAGAAATTGTCATCTTAACGACAGACATGTCTTTAGATGTTTGTAACTATCTATGATACCTCCAAGTTCATCTCTAAATACTTTATTTCTACTAATTCTTTTGTGAATAAGACCATTTCTGAATTTCACTTTTAAATTCTTTCCTGCTTACTTTTCAAATGATTCTTGGTAGTTTCTTTATAATTTAAAAAATCTCTTCAGATTGAATCATGTTGTCTTCACATGAAGCTTGTTATGTATGGAAATGTCTTTAATATTTCTCCTAGTTGCCTAGCTATACAAAGTTAATGCAGACGAGTGCTTTGTGCCCATCTTACAGGAAAGCAGTTCATCTCTCACTGTCAAGTGTGATGTAAGTCACTGGAATTTCCTCTGCACAGCAGTCTGAGAAAGCCCTGGAGTTGATAGTGTGCTGCTGCTGCACATGCTGCTGCTGCTGCACATGCTGCTGCACATGCTGGTGGGCATGTGTGCTTTGTCCTTTGTGCTACTAATGTATTTGATTCATTAGTCTTCAACATGGAACTGTCTTGCCTTTCTGAGATAAGCCTGCGTGGTCATGGAGTATAATGCCTTCAGCAGACTTTTGCAGGCACTTCTGTATTATTGGTGAGATTTGCAATTTTCAATCTCATCTTTTCAATTTTATTAATAATTTCTTACATTTTCATTAGAATCAATAAAATGGAAGAAATGACCACTTTGGGACCTGGTAATCACCCACAGTTTTCTATTTCCACAGTGGTTCACAGATGGTGGTACAATACTTACTGTGAGGTTGTGAGACCTCTTGGACATGGGCACATGTGGCCAAGCAT